>MJUU01029084.1:32822-75554 GCA_002080025.1 Modiolus philippinarum
ATTTGCTTCAGTAACTTCAGAGGAGATAGCAAATATTTGCTTTTCCCATAGGGTCCCATGTTAAACTATGTTCTGTGCTGGCGGCCATGTTTTTTCACGGATCGAAAAAATTTTGGCAAACTAAGTAGAGGACCTTCCATACATCATTCCTATTAAGTTTGGTTCCATTTGCTTCAGTAACTTCAGAGAAGATAGCAAATATTTGCTTTTCCCATAGGGTCCCATGTTAAACTATGTTCTGCGCTGGCGGCCATGTTTTTTCACGGATCCAAAAAATTTCGGCAAACTAAGTAAAGGACCTTCCATACATCATTCCTGTAAAGTTTGGTTCAATTTGCTTCAGTAGAGCAAATATATGCTTTTTTCCATAGGGTCCAATGTTAAATCTAAGTTCAGCGCTGGCGGCCATGTTTTTTGGCGGATCGGAAAAATTTCGGCAAACTTAGTAAAGGACCTTCCATACATCATTGCTGTAAAGTTTGGTTCAAATTGGTCCAGTGGTTTCTGAGGAGATAGCAAAAATGTGAAAAGTTTACGGACGGACGACGGACGACGACGGACGCCAAGTGATGGCAAAAGCTCACGTGGCCTTTGGCCAGGTGAGCTAAAAAATTTACACATCACAACAACGACAATAGAATATCAAATAACTAAATACCGAAGTTACTGTGAATTTAATTTCTGCATATGCGCATTTCGACAACTTGTGTCTCTTCAGTGCAGACAAAATCTAAACGTTTGGAAGACCATAAACTCAAAGATGTGTAAAAACTGATAGAGAACAAATAACCAATATGATCTAAATGTAAAGCCAAAATCAAATGATTAGTAAATACAAATATCGAAGTCAAAAGGCATAACCAAAACAAGAATACAGAAGACAATGACGTTACAAAGCACAGAAATAAAAACACAACATTCAAAACAAGGGCACTCATATTGTGAACTCCCTTGAAACTTAGAGTGGCATCAGTTGCCTCGGAAAGGTAAGCATGTTCTGCTCTGCACCCATCAAACTGTCAGTGAGTCAATCAAGGGTAATCCGGGAAGACGTGAATCAAGCTGAAAATGTCAGTTTTCATTTTGGATACTGACATGCCATACATTTTAATGATGTTATGGTGATGACCAAATAATTTCTTGATGGATGAAAGTATATGCAACATAGGCTGAACAAATCCCCGACTTAGAAGCTTTTGGGACAGTGTGTTTGCTCTAAAAAATCACTGTACAAACTACACACTCGACAGTAAAGAATCAGCTGTGAAATGTACACTCCATAGACCTGAGAGGTAGGTAATTTTGCTTCTGAGAAAGGGGAAGTTCACAATTGGGAAGTTACAATAATAACGCTTTTCATAAAGCTTACTTTCAAATGTCCATCTTCGTCAATGTACAGTAAAAGATTTAGGTATGAAACTGAAGCAGGTGTGTCATTAGTTTTTATTTTTTAATTTCTAGCGCATTTTTCTTTGTTCTATTTTATGATATTTATTAGGACTATTTACAAAAGTTTGGGTATATGGAGAAGTTTGATCAAAACAAAGGCGGGAATGGGGTTGCAAGCGCAGCACCAGATAGATCACAAGCACTGAGGTTCGTACACTTAATAACGATTATTTGTTTAAAGATAAAGATAAAATAAAGATACTTCATTGTGGTATAAAGGCCTCCAGCCCACGGTAACAATCTAGAATAACGTTTACATAAATGACAACTACAATATTTTATTAAATTGACAGCATAACATATCATGCATTAGCTTTAGTCGCACGGATGGGGTGATTCTAATAATTTTTTTCCTGTTCGTTAGTTCATTGATTCGTCAAATGAAAGTTACAAAAACAGTTTCCTGTGAATATTGATTCTCAAAACATTAAACAACCAATGTATACATTAGGATGACATCTATAGATTTTTGGACACTGATTTTATTTGGAAAAAACATAAACATGTAAGCAATAAAGTGGTATGGAGTACTGTTCATGCACATCGGCAGAGTCAAAAATGTTCCAGGTTCGTTTGAATGCTACCCATATTGTCTAACAGGAACATTCGAACTACAGAAGTTCACATCCTAAAACAGTAACCCTGTAAGACATCTTCTTAAATTAACATGGCTTAAATAACGTTTACGTAGGCGTTACAACAGGAGGATTTCCGCTGTATGCAAAAAGTGTGGTTATACTAAACATAAGATTTTGAAATACAACGTATTAGAAGAAGAGGGAAAATGGCTTAATATCAATGACAAAACCACCCTATGTTTTGCTAAAATCCGAAAATATAAAAAAAAGCAAGTGGGAAAATGCTTGTAAAAGCTTAGAGGAAAAAGGTTAGTGAAAAAAAACTACATGTACATGTATAATAGCACAAATCTGAATTCAATTTTATTATTAAATTTTCCGAAATAATGGGTAGGCTTAATTTTAGTAAGTAAGGTTCCAAATAGAATCGGATTTCGTAAATGCATTCAATTCCTAAATAGTGTCATGACTACATATTTCGTTTAATCTGGCATGACAACATCAACCGCCAGATTCATATGTTTTTTTCCTATAATAAAGGGTCATTGTCTGTATCTTTGCCATTTCTCTTGAATTATGCCTAATTTATCATTACCATTGAACCTAAAGTATAATTAGGTAGGTACAACTTATAAAGTGCCTAAAACATGCAAATACTATTTCACAATAATTACAATGTTGTCGTTTAAACATGTGCATTGTACATGACTTTATCAAATAGTAGGAACAAATTAGGTAACCAAATAAAACAATGAAGAAAAAAGTTAAATGAATGGAAAGCCTTGTACTTATTTGCGTATTTGCAGAGATCGAATAACAAGATTACCAAACAGATTTCCCGGAGATATTGCAAGGATCTCAACTATTTACAGGTGTCAAAAAAGACATGGTGTTTTAACCGGCTTCATGACGTGCAAAATCTCTAAAAGATTTTTTACCAATTTGTAGTACCAAGTCCGGCTATCCCGAGTTTCTTTGTTGTATACGTTTGTCATTTGTCTTTTATTGTTTTTTTTTTGTGCAGTTCCCATGTCGATTTTGGTATGATTGTAATTTTCGGCCATTGTAAGTGTTTCCTGTGATCTCAGTTCACTTGAGGGAAATCTCCTTTGATTAAGTAGTTTAGTCGATAAATATTATATAAATGCATTTTGTACAAATGAACAGAAGAATGGACCAATAAATGACAGAACGACATATCAAATCTAGTAGCTGGTGACACAGATAAATGTATGAAAAAAAAACCAAATACTTTTGCATACATGAACGAAGCAAATCTTCTCATGCATTCTCATTTCGCTCAATCAGACAAAAATCTCCTCAAGCATTAGAAGTATAACATTGACGGTTTTTGTATTACCATGTTCATGCAGTTCCCAATTATCTGAAAATATCAATTATTACAGTAGGAATCTTACGATGAAAGGTATTGAGAAGATAACGAGAAGTATTTTTGTCAAATTCACGAAAGGAATCGAGCAAGAATACTTGTTTGCTTTTTCTTTTGACAATTGATTTATTTAAGCGTTTGACTCGATATATAAAAAATACCGAAGTTGCATAAAAACAGTAAATTTCGTTATGCTGTACACGTGTTTCAAGGAGTAACCTCTCATCAGAAGCATTTAAATCAAATAATATGGAATGCCATAATCCAACAGTAGTCCAAAAAGAAGTACTCATTTCCAAAAATATCGAAATAGGAAGCCAAATCCAACACCAAAGACATCTACCGAGTGCAAGCCTAAGTATTTTAAGGGTTAGAATTTTGATAAAAAGGAGAGTAATATTCCTACTTCTGCTAATGCTTATGATCAATATGCTTAAGCAGAACAAACATTCTCAAGCACCAAAACAACAACTTTGGCAGTTTTTGTATTTCATTGAGAATCCAAAAATGAAAAACAGGACAACAGTAAACACCTACACCTGAAGACTTTGACAATTATAAATAACCGAACAGACTTGTCAGGAGCCAAACTCAAAAGGGGGAAAAATAAAGTTGGCGTTAAATCACACAAGTTTTTAAACTCAATATTTTTTTTTAAGTAAAGGCATTATTTGAAGAAATGTTGGATTAAACTCTCCTTCAACACAGCAACTTAACAGCAATTATTATTGAAATGTCAAAGACAAGAAAAAGAAATGTTCATCTAAGTACTAAATGATAAAAAATCCAATCACAGTTAAAATCGAAGTTTCAGATTTTTCTTCTAAGAACAGATATTTGTTAATGAATTTTTGTCATTATCGTATGGGGCTTAATTTTTGAAGCCCTGATTGATGACCATGCTTAATGAGAAAGTCCGAATAATTGGTTTTATCTCTTAACGTAGCGAATCAACCATGAAACAAACACTCCATTAGCAGAAGTAGGAATATTACTCCCCATGTTAGGGAAATTGATAATTTTGAAATTAAACTCGTCTCTTTTGTCGTAAATTTAAGTTACTGTATGACCATGTCCGCCAAAATTCGAGATATAAATCCAAAAGAGACGTAGTACATAATGTAGTTTATGTTTTTTTTTCTTCTTCTGGTGGATATATTGGTTTGATCCATTTAGCAGGGTATTAATAAATTATTCACAATGTATCTATTTGTTTACTGTTTAATTCAGAGTAGTAAAGCACTGTTTGTGCCTATTGGCATAACAAATAAAAAAAAATGAACTCGTTTCTTTGTCACACTGCGAGAATGAGAGTGTCAAAACTTTAGCCTAATTTTTCGTTGGACGATTGATATTGCGAGAGCTCAACTTCGTCTAAGACAATTTACTATGTACATGCATGTTTGAAATCTCGAAAGTAGTTACCACAAAATTAAAATAATTCTTTTATTATTCGATATTCGACCAATAAAAAAGATAATTTCGATTTTTAAATATAAAATATTATTAATAGTCCCCTCATTCAGAACCGGAAACCTGCCTCAGTCAGGGATTTCTTCGTAGAACTTGCGCCAATTACAAGCCGTGGAAGTTAAACATTTTTTCTTCTTTTTTTTTGCAATGAACTGCACAGATACCAACTCGCTATTAAAAGTAATACTTTGAAAGGATTAGAATAAGTTAAACCCCCTTTATACTCCATTCACATACACGAATTCCTGTTACGAATCCATACGAATAATCGATTCGAAGTTGTATTTAACTCACCGATATTCATAAATAACTCGTAGACATTCGTAGACATTCGCAAATATTCATGTCGATTCGTTTATGGAGATGAAAAGTTGTTGACATGCCAAAAATTTTTACACGAATGTCCAGGAATCTTTATTGATTTTTTTTTTCATCTGTAAAGAGCTCGCAAACCAATCTTAATAATTCGTAAGTTATCGTCAACCGATCGAAAGAAGTTGTACATCATTTGCAACAAGTCGTTGACAATTTGGTTTTCTCAAATTTTATTCTATTTATTTACGAAGCATTGTGAGTAGTTAACGTTTGTTTTGCGAGTGATTTACGGTTGAAAACGCAGTCACGAGATTATTTTGAGAAATATATGCTGTTACTTTACGAATTCATACGAATACTTTGAGAGTGTTTTCTAAATAAATGCGAGTATTTTACGAATTTTAACGATGTGATGATAAAATTAAGTCGCCACTCAAATCTGAGTTGTTTCCCCCTTCAAAAGGTAAGATTATATCAATTTTCTCTTTTTTCCTCTCTGCCAGTTGGATAAAAAATCAAAGAATATCTTGTACAATATTAAGTTTTTTGGTAGTTAGATATATCTCGTCTCCTTAAATATATATTTTAAAACTAGATGAGTTAATATAGTCTAAAATTTTTATGAGTTAATGTAACCCATGAAATTATCACCGTTTGTAAAAGACTCGTAACTAAATTTTAAATCGTTCAGTTATCGTAAATAATTTTTTAATTATCCGTAAAAGGTAGACTCAAATCGAAATAATTCGCATTGTGCTCCGAAGAATTCTTAAATAACTTGTATGCGTTCTGTTCTATTCTATTGTAGGTTCCTCCTATTCTAGGAGACGATTCAGACAGTCTTTTTGAGTTTCACCACCACCTACTTTATAATTTATATACAATCAGAACCATGCGTGAGCATTATTTGTGTGTATATTCCAGCCCATCATCGCTGTACATGATCTGACTTCTGCTTGTATGAAGCCTGTAACAAAGTCCTCTTGTGATGTCAATAATTTCTTTTCTTACGGCTGTTGGAATAGACGTATTTCATATTTACGGGATGACTGCTAATTTAGCATGTTTTTCAAAGGGACGTCACTCTCTAACACCCGTCATTCTGGTTTTCGGTCTCATTAGGGAAAGGACGGTCAGTAAATATTTTCTCAGGCAACGGTTACGATTTTCACTGTGGTAAGTACCAGAATAGCTTGAAATAATTTATTTAAAGACAATCGAGATATTACCCCTAGCCCAGGGATAGATACCCATGTATCAAAATCTACTGCTGTCCCTTATTACAATGGAACCGTAAACCTGACTGTCGGGTCAGTAGGTTACTTCCCTTTGTGGAAAACGTTATAAAAACGGAGCCAAAGTCGGGATAAGAAATAAACATGAAAGTGGTCTATTCCAGATATCTTGGTATTGACCATTATGAGTTTCGTTCTGTCTTTTGTAGTTATAGAGTTAACCAGCTGATTTATTTTTGAGATGAACGGTTGTCTTGTTGTCATTAATGATTTACATTCTTTTATAAAATGTTGTAGAGTTTCATCTTCCTCTTTACTTAGGGGGCATAGTGCTGACACTGAATACTGGTTGAACTTCTTCCTGTTTGTTTGTGACAGATATATAAAAGTTATAAGTTTGGCTTCGACGGTTGCCTTGTGTACAGCTAAACTAGCTCTATTCCAAATCCGGTGTGCTGATTTGGTTTTATTTGTTCGTATGTCGCTCGCATTTATTCGTGATGATTCGGGATTTTTTATCGTAATTGCATTGCATTCATTCTTAGTAAATTGTTAAATTGTTTAGTGGTCGTTCTTACTCGCGACTCATTGTAAAGAAATCTTAATTCACTCATAAATGTGTTAATTCCCAAAATTTCGTGTTAGTTTTACAAATCTTTTGACTTTTAAAGCTTCGTAAGGATTCGTCAGAAAAATTCGTGAATGTGAAGGAGACATTACATGAAAAAATGTTAATCCCCACTCGTACGTACGTAAGTCGCCTACATCTGTGAAAACCAATAACGAACTCGCATATTTTCGAACCAATTTGTGAAAGAAGATGAAAACTTTTTGACGTGTCAAAATATTTACACGAATGTGCACAAATATTTGTAAAGAGCTCGCAAAACAAATTGTCATCGCTGATAAACCTTAAAGAGTCGTAAAGCATCCACAATAAATCGTAAAAAATAGTCTTGATTTATCAAACTCATTTATTGTTATAAAATAGCAGTTGGATTGGACACTAGTTAATCCCTATCAATATACACATTTTTTGTTCGTACGAATCCTTTCGAACTATTTGCAGTCGTTTGCAAGCATTACTCGTAGATATGTGTTTATTCTTGTAGGGCGATCAAATTTTTTTGACGAGTCAGCAATTTTCCAAAAGAATCGTTTTCGACTATTTCATTTGAAACAACGGCAGTAGAATACCGAAGGAACAAGGGAAGCGGTGACTACAAAAATCGAAGTCCAAAGACATGGCAAAAACGGTAACAGATAAAAACAAAGACAAAAGAAGGACGTGAGACAGCTACAATGCACGGAAATATAAAGATAACATTAAGAACTAAGGCACTTGCTTGCAAACCAATCTTAACAATTCCGTGGGTTAACCCAACCTCTATCTTTTATTTTTTAGCGTTCATAATTTTATGTTTGACATAATATGAGTACACATTTGTATATGTTTTCATATAAACACAGTTCAACAAGAATTTTAACTTGTTTGCTTATTTGTGCTTATACAAAGTGCATCACAGCACTCTTTATTTTATTTTTTTTAATAGTGATCGTTAACCGTAGATCGGAAAGCATTCGAAATTTATTATGATTATAACCCCTTCACATACACGAATGTTTCTTACAAATCCTCACGAATGATCATTCGTAGTCGTTCGCATGCATCCGTATCTAACTCTCCGACATTCGTAAAAACCCTTAGATATTCGGAGATATTCGTGTCGATTCACAAGCATATGTTATTAACTCGCTGATATTTGTAAATAACTCGTAGACATTCAAAGATATTCGAGTCACTTGGCGCCAGTCGTCCGTCGTCTGTCGTCCGTCCATCAACTTTTCACATTTTCATTTTCTCCTCTAAACCACTAAACCAACCAGCCAGCGCGGAACTTTTAACATTGGAGCCTATGGGAAAAATCACATTTTCATCTTCGCCTCTGAAACCGCTGAAGCAAATTCAACCAAACATTACAGGAATGATGTACTTAAGGTCCTTAACAAAGATTGCTCATTTCGTGTGGATCCGATAAAAACATGGCCGCCAGCACGAAACTTAGTTTAACATTGGACCCTATGGGAAAATCACATTTTCATCTTCTCCTCTAAAACCGTTGAAGCAAATTCAACCAAACTTTACAGTAATGATGTTCTAAAGGTCCTTAACAAAGATTGCTCATTTCGTTCCGATTCGATAAAAAAAACATGGACGCCAGCATCGAACATAATTTAACATTGGACCCTATACAAAAAATCACATTTTCATCTTCTCTTCTTAAACCACTGAAGCAAATTCAACCAAACTTTACTGGAATGATGTACTAAAGGTCCTTAACAAAGATTGCTCATTTCGCTCTGATCCAATAAAAAACATGGCCGCCAGCGTGGAACATAGATTAACATTGGACCCTATGGCAAAAATTACATTTTCATCTTCTCCTCTGAAACCGCTGAAGCAAATTCAACCAAACTTTTCAGGAATGATGTACTAAAGGTACCTTGCAAAGATTGCTCATTTCGTTCCGATCCGATGAAGACATGGCCGCCAGCACCAAACATAGTTTAACATTGGACCCTATGTGAAAAATCACATTTTCATCCTCTCCTCTGAAACCACTGAAGCAAATTCAACCAAGCTTGACAGGAGTGATGTACTAAAGGTCCTACATGAAGATTGCTCATTTCGTTCTGAACCGATTAAAAACATGGCCGCCAGCACCGAACATAGTTTAACATTGGACCCTATGGGAAAAATCACATTTTCATCTTCTCTTCTGAAACATCTGAAGCAAATTCAACCAAACTTTACAGGAATGATGTACTAAAGGTCCTTAACAAAGATTGCTCATTTTACTCTGATCCAATAAAAAACATGGCCGCCAGTGCGGAACATAGTTCAACATTGGACCCTATTGGAAAAATCACATTTTCATCTTCTCCTCTGAAACCACTGAAGCAAATTCAACCAAACTTTACAGGAATGATGTACTAAAGGTCCTTAACAGAGATTGCTCATTTTGTTCCGATCCGATAAAAAACATGGCTGCCACATGTTCAGCTTATCACGACATCAGCTGGTCACGTGACCAAATAGGTCACTATTACATTGTCGTTTATCGTAAAAGGAAAATGCAAAGCGCTGTACAATAAATCTGAGATATCTTTTTTCTTGAGTTCGTTCTTAAAAATGTTCCAATCAAATATTGTTCTTTATTAAATTATCTTTCTAAAGATATAAATTGTTTTAGAATCGGTAAATGTTTGGTTACTTCAAAATTGATTTGAAAATTCGCTATGTAAAATGTAAATTTCCTCGTTAATTTCTTTGTAAATATGGTAAATTTCGTGTTGGATGGTGTCGGAAATTGCATAATATTTTGAAAATAAAATAACCTTTTAAAAATGTTCCAATCAAATTTGAAAGTTAAGAAAATTATCTACAAGAAGATATAATTTTTAACACTTAAAGAGGTGATTCTTTTACTTCAAAATTGATTTGAAAATTGCCAAAATTTCAAAAATTGACGATGACCGGAAGTAAACTATCATTTGTTTACATTAGCAAGTGATCTGATTTCAAATATATATAGACATCGTTTTATTTCAAGTTTTCTAACAAACCTCAAGTCAGAATTAAATTATAATGTAATATCTATTCACCGTCTGTTTTTTCATTTAATATTATTTGGGGAGGGGTCGAATTAAAAGAAAACTGTATAAAGTAAAGGCTAGTATGTATTTTATTCATAAAAAATCAAAACAAGTGCATAAAACTTTGCATCCGCTTGGTCAGCAACCCTTTGATTTTCTTGAAGTGCTATACTGCACAAAATAAAAAAAAATCAAAGTAACTCGATTTGGGACCATATCACCTAATTTATGACCTTATTTATTTGTCACATCATCAGTGATGTTTTATGACCTTGTGAATTTGACACACACCCGTGTTGTTGCTTGTCACAATAAACAATTTTACCTGTACACACGTGTGGTACTTGTGGCTTAATTAGTCAATAAATGACCATTTTTTTGCAAGTATTTTCGGGTGTTTACAAATTAGTGTACTGTGTAGTCAACAACTTTATTACTTTTGATGTTTAGATGTTTTTAAAAAAGTCGTGTGATGATTATAAAGTTATTTTTGACAGATATTTTATTTCATAAATTATAAATTAATTTTGAAAAAAAAAAGTTTTAAAATTTAAGATAATTTTATAAACCATTATAAGCACGTATCGTGTACTCCTTTAATACCTCACAGGTACCAGTATAATCACCGTTAACCAGTTTATGTTTGATTGACAGAGTTACATTTCCTGATAAAGTCGGTAATAGCTTGGTATGAACACCGAACATAGTTTAACATTGGACCCTATGGGAAAAATCACATTTTCATTTTAGATTTAACACTGAACCCGAAGGGAAAATCACATGTTAATCTCCTCTAAAACCATTGAAGCAAATTCAACCAATCTTGACAGCAATGAGGTATAGAAGTTTCTTCACAAAGATTGCTCATTTCGTTCTGAACCGATTTCTCATTTCATTCATGTCATTTAGATCCGACAAAAACGTGGCCTCCAGTACAGAACATAGTTTAACACCTCATCCCGGTATGAGAAAACCATCCTTTTCATCATCAACTCTGAAACTATTTAATCAAATTTAACTAAATACATAGAAAGTCCTCTTCAAAAATTACTCATTTCAATAGGATCAGACAAAAAACATGGGTGCCAATTGAGAACATAGCTTAACATTAGACCCATTGGTAAAAAACTTCATTTTTGGTCATGCATGGCATAGAAGCATTTTGTTAGGTGAGCGATACAGGCTCACTCTCTGAGCCTCTAGTTTTTCTCCCTGTGACTGTCGAAGAAAAAGTCGAGGAATGTTTGGTACAAAGTAAAGTTTATTTTGTGGCAGGACATTACTCTTTTTCTTAAATGTGCATTTTAAAACTACACAAAGTTATATAGTCTGAAATTTACATAAGAAAATATAACCCCAAAAGAAAAATTGTTGCGTGAAACACTCGTAACTAAATCTCATATATTTGTAAATAATTCGTTAGTTATCCGTAAAAGTAAGGATCAAATCGCAATAATTCGTTATGTGCGCGCAAGAATTCTTTGATAATTCTTATGCATTCGTATGTCGCTCGTATTTATTCGTAACGATTCGTAAATTTGTATCGTTATTGCATCGCTTTTAGTCTTAGTAAATTGTAAAGTGGTCGTTCATATTCGCAACTCATCGTAAAGAAATCGCAATCAACTCGTCAATGTGTTTTATTCGCAATCATTCTTATAAGTTTTATGAATGTTGTAAATTTCAACGATTCGTAAGAAAAATTTGTGTATGTGAAGGGGGCATTGTAGTTTACAGTCGTTTTGCGATTTTTTCACGGATCAACAAGAACTCACCCAGGTATTTTGAGAATATATGCAATTACTTTTCAAATTCACGAGAACACTTGACGATTTTTTTACGGATAACTGCGAGCATTTTACGAATGTAATGATTTTGCTTTCACTCAAACTTATAAACATTGAAAGGATTTCTGGAGATGACTTGCTTAAGGTGTTATGGAAAGGTTAGACTGACGTCAACTTTCTCCTTATTTTCGGAGAAAACTCAAAACATGTCTTGTACAATATTATGTCGTTTCTCATTTGTAGGACGGACATATTTCGTCTCGATAAATGTTTATTTGAAATATAAATGAGTCTAATTTTTTTTTATATTTTACGAAAGGATATGGAGTAAATAAACATGAGACAATAACACATATGTTACTTCCAACTGCAATAATTTAATGAGCTGTATGGCCATTTCGGAAATTAATTCCTCATCAGCACCACTAGAACCCAAACAAAGGAAATCCATATTTCAAAAAAATGTTCCTTCAGAGAAAAGAAAAATTATTTTCGTTTTTAAACATCTGTAAATAAATGTCAAATATTCAAAAAAAAAAAAAAAAAAAAACTCGTCAGGCTATTGAGTATCCATTGAGCTAGACCAGTCGCATTTATTTGCATCAATTCTTGAAAATTATTTTAAAACCCGTGTACATTTATCGTAAATGCATTAATTCATCTTTGAAAATTTGATCTTTTATACATTGTAGTCGCAACTAATCGTTTAGTACTCGCAATTAACTCGTTAATGTAATTTCCTCAAAAAACCTTGCAAACCAATCTTGACAATTCGCAAAACAATTGAAATAAATCGTGAATAGTTTGTATTTGCCATCTTTATGATAATGATTGATTTACAAATATTTAGAGTAGTTTACGGTCTATTTTTTTTTGCTTAACTGAGAAACACAATTTAGAAAATATATGGAAGCGATTACTTTTTCACACACACAATTATTTGCATATACTTAATACTATATTAAAATTATGCATATTCACAAAATGTACTTTTTTCAAAGGACATTTCAGGAATGGAATCATCTACCAGTAACGGGAGAACTGGATGCAGCCACGTTAAAATTGATGAATACACCAAGATGTGGGGTACCAGATATAAAACGTGTCAATGGAATGGCAAGCCCTTATAGTTTAAGTATGATTAATGGCAGTTAATCAAGAGTAATGATTCCAAGCTTGTTCCTGCTATTCTTTGTTCATCTTGCGGATCTTTAAAAAAAATAACAAGTAAAGCAACGTCTTGAAATTAAATCCGTTTCATATGCAGCAGAACATTACTATTACACTCAGATAAATCGTCTTATATAATTATGTTGTGTACAAGTTCTACATGTACAGAAATTTTGTACAAGTTAACGAAATTTTTTAGTTGAAAGTACCTTCATTTGAACGAGAAATCTGACATATTAATTACATGTTTGAAACAAATGCATAGTGTATTTAACATTACCATAAACCGATTCAAATAAAATGTATCACCATGGCTTAAATATAAGTATAGTGAAGTTTGCAACCTTATTGTACTCGAGCTCTTTTGGAATATTATGAAATACATTAGTCTACGGCTTGAACTACTAGTACAAAAGTCTTTTTTTCAAATATTTTGCAGAAAAGTTTAGGCTTTAATAATGTCAAACAGGTGTTGATGTCAGCTCAACTTGTACAATATCTCTGTACAGGTTTGTACTTCGTTTTTGCAAATCATATTTTTTAAAGTCTAAAATGTAAATAAAGCAAACCTCATCTGTTGGTTAATAACATTGATTTCTGTTTCAAAGCTTGTTACTCATTGCAAAATTACACTCTTTTTTCGTCAAACTTTGCCAATTGTTTAGAGTGTAAGCATGCTTTTTAATCTGAATTCTACATCAGCTTTTTTTTGTTTGGCTAGTATTACAGGCTGTTGTTAAAGAAAAATGCCTTTTTTGTCACTCTGTTGAATTAGCTTTTTTTCAAAATGACAGCTTTTCAGAATTTTAAAGTAGCCGTAACGCAAGCTTATATTTTGAAAAAGCACTACCGGTATATGCAAGTTTTCAATACTGTTCTGTAATGTTTTTTGCTCACCCAGGAAAAGCAAATGCAGTCATGTTTAATACTTGAAGAAGAAATTATTACATTTCATGCATATTCATTTGAATTTCGTGAATTTGATAGGTGAGCATCGATCACGTGGCATATCAATGTGAAGTTACAATTCCCATGAAACACATTTGACCACATCTTCACCTGGCAGATTAATTTGTAAAAATAGAATCCCAATGTTCATGATGTACTTTCCTGTAAATAAATTGTATTCTTTTATATTTCGGTTTAAATGTAATTATAAGAATTGAATGCATTATTTTATTTAAAGTTTCATAGGGATTATGAAAGTGTTGACCGCGCTTCATTAAAAATGTGCTCCGGTTAACACTTTCATACCCCAATGAAACTTCAAAATAATACATTCAATTTCTAAGATCAACATTAAAAGCATGGTTCCATTACTTGTTTACCATGTACAGTGGGGTGCAGACCGTGATTAGCTCTTGTCCAAGTTAACTTGGAGAACAGTCACGAGAACAGCTCAAAGTTAATTGGAAGTTAACTTGGAGCAGACTTAGAGCAGTCCTGGAATCCTGACTGCTCTGGTCCTAGAATCATGTCTGTTCTTGCCATGACCGTTCTACCTAAGTCGGCTCTAGCCATGACCTTTCTACCGAAGTCTGTTCTAGTCATGACTGTTCTATCTAAGTCTGTTCTAGCCATGACAGTTCTACCTAAGTCTGCTCTGACCATGACCGTTTTACCCGAGACTGCTCTGGGCACAGTTGTTTTGGTCCTAGAATTTTTACTGGATATGAAATTGGATTGTCATTTTTTTCTTTTTTCTCGAGCCCGAAACGTTTGAATAAAAAAACATAAATAACCCCCTTATTTTACGTTATTTTAGATAATTATTTGTCTCAGTAAACGTAATCTGATAATGATTGACATTTTCCTATAATTAAACAGGTTGGGGATATTCCCAATTGGGATGATATATCCCAATTGGGATAAACAGATATATCCCAATTGGAATAACTGGTTAGTTTTTTTATGAATTATTGAAAACCAAAAATCATACATTTAATTTCTTCAAATTTCCAACTGATCATTATTGTAAATGATTAAATTATGAAAACAGAGGAAAAGGGAACTCGGTGAAAACGTATTGGAAAATTGCTTAAGTTTTGTTTGTTGAAATATTCAAAGTCGTTGTAGATTCAAAAACCATGCTAAAATCCTACATTTATGTCCTTTTTTTCCCAAATGGTCAAAGGGAGGAAATCCTGGAAGAAATAAAATGTCATGTTCATTTGGCTTTTTCTCCATACTTCATTTATTTAATAGCCAAAAACGATTTTGATTACACTTTCACAGTATGTTTTATGCGGTTGTAAATATAATTTACTTTGAAAAAAGTAGCAAAGAATAAGTGTAGACTCTTACAAGCTTAAGTTATTACTAAATCAAAGTGACTGCTTGTTTTCAATTATAAATCGGTCAGCGCAGGAATTGCAGCATTTTTATGAGAACAGAATTATACTGTCTTAAAGCTCTAACAGCATAGATTTTTAATTTTTATGTCTGATGATGTGCCATTAAACCTGTAAAATGTAATTCACGAATAACTAGCCATTTATCCCAATTGGGATATAACCACTTATCCCAATTGGGATAAGTTATCCCAATTGGGATATATTATCCCAATTGGGAATATTCCCAACCTGTTAAATTAACGATTTTTTAATTTTTAATAATAAATTTACGGAAAACTCTTTGCGATTCACGAAAAGGGAAATAACTCTTACATTTTTTAATTTACCTGGATAAACACAGGTAAATATTTATCCGCAAATAACAGCACTTACCGACAAAATGCAATTTTATATCCGAAGAATTATTTCATAATTCTTATTTTTATTTAATTTTGATTTTATAATATACATGTAGCTTAACTTGATATAAATGAAATATGTGTACATGGGACACGTAATGAATATTTATCAGGGATGTGACAAGAGCTGGTATAAGAGCGGTCATAGCTAGAACAGGTCAGCTGAGAGCAATCATGGCCAGAACAGACTAATGTAGAACGGTCATGGCCAGAACAGACTTAGGTAGAACAGGTCAGAGCAGTCATGGCTCTGACCAGAACGGTCAGGATTCTAGCGATGACCATGTCTGGTCAGAGCAGACTTAGAGCTGTTCTAGAGCAGACTTGATAGCTGTTCTAAGTTAACTTAGAGCAGCTTTTATGACTGCTTAACTTTATGAGAGGTTATGTCTGCACCCCACTGTATTTGTAGAGACTTCGTCTTATTTGTATTATTCTTTCATATTTAAGGAAGTAAAAAGATAAATAAATGATATCACCTTTAACTAGCAATGTAAAACAGCCATGTCAAGTTGTTGTACAAAAAAATGGCAAATACAGTACCATGGTGCAATATTGAAGTTAACTTACATGTATGTAAAAGATGAAACTAGAGGCTCAAGGACTGAACCTGAATCGCTTACCTGACAAAATGTTTCTTCTAAAAACCATGTCTATGATTCTGACCAAAAATGATTCTTTTTCCCTTCGGGTCTAAAGTTAAGGTATAGTTTGGTTGAATTGGTTTCAGTGGTTTCAGAGAAGATCATAAAAATGTGAGTTTTCCCTATGTTCAAATGTTAATCGATGTTCCATGCGGTGACGGCCCTATAGTCCGAAGGTCCGATATTCGGAAGGTCCTATAGTCCGAAGGTCCGGTAGTCCGAAGGTCCGATAGTCCGAAGGTCCGATTGTCCGAAGGTCCGATATTATTGGAAATGTAGGGCTAACTTGAAGTCTGATTCTAATTTTGACGGAAATTAATGTTATGTAAAATTGATGAATACTAATTGTTTCTTATCAAGAGCCCCCTCCAAGTTAAAGAGAATGCAAAGCGACAACTCTGTAAAATATCAGATTTTTGCAGTCTAGAGGTATGCGATGTCTGTTCGTCCTTCTCTGTAAAATGCCCTAATACTTTTCCTTAAAACATCGTTTTTCTCTAAAACCGCTGGATAAGTAAAAGATCAAATTGGTCCTCTGATGGTCCCTTTAAAATTTGTCCGTCAGATATCAACACCACATCCATTTTAAGGTGGGTGCAAATGGTAATAGCAATATTTGTGGTTTCTTAAAGGACCTTCCACACACGATTCCTTGAAAGTTTTAGTGCCAAATGTATTCTGTAGGACGGTCAAATGTTAAATTATGCTGCGGGCTGACAATCTTCATTTTAATGGAGTGGAATGGAATAAGCAATCTTTTTTAAAATTATAATTTTCGACTTTAAAATTTCTAAATCTCAACTTTATTTCATTTTAAATTTCGATTTTAGATTTGTTTTTTTTTAACTTAATATTTTAACTTTCAAATCAAAATTCTCACTTTTCTAAGCATAAAATTTTGACTTTATCAAACTCGAAGTTTTTTTAAAAACTTTAAACTTGATGATAAACTATCTGAAACTCCTTACGAATTCAATATTTCGACTTTTAGGAGTCGAATTTATAAAGTTAAATCAGTCGAAAATTTGAGTTTGAAAGAGCAGAAATTTTAAGTTTTAAAAGCAAGAAAAGACAAAACTTTTTTTGACTTTTAAAGTCAAAATTTTGAGTTTGAAAATGTCAAAATTTTTACTTAATCTACATTTTGAGTTTCAAAAAAGGAATCAAATATACAAATTTTTAAGAAGTCGAAATTTTAGGTTTGAAAATACATGTTTTCTTTTTAGTTCACCTGCCCTAAAAGGCCATGTGAGCTTTTGCCATTACTTTTCGTCCGTCATCCGGCGTCCGCCTGTCAGCAATTTCAGAAATCTTCTCCTCTAAAACCGCTGCACCAAATGTAACCAAACTTGACTTGAATCATCACCAGGATATGGCTTCTCAAAATTGTGTTCGATTATTCGGCCGGTTAAACAACTTGGCCGCCACTGCTAAAAATAAAACATAGAGGTAAATTGCAGTTTTTGGCCAATAACTCGAAATCCGTTACAGATATCAAAAACCTGACGGAGTAAAAATGAACAGCATGATGAGATCTGTTATTAACCCTTCTGTGGAATTTTGAAGAAAATCTGAAACCCTTGTAGGATTTATTTCCCTTTTTCACAGATTTTTTTTTAATTTTCCGTATTTGCGTCTTTTATTTCCAAACGATAGAAGATGAAGGTTAATTGTAAATTGACAAAATATTTACCATGCTGTGGCGATTTCAAATTGCTCGTTGACCGCCATTTTCAAAATGGCCACCAAAAAGGCGGGAAAACTCAACATTATCCGATTTCAATAAAATTTGGTTTCCAAACAGATATTGATGTTTCGACTTCAAAACCGGTGTTGAAAATTGTTCGTTGACTTCCATTTTCCATGGCCGCCAAAAAGGTTGGAAATGCAAAATTGTCCGATTTCAATGAAATTTGGTTACCAAACAGATATTCATGTTAATTTTGCTACTTCAACACAGTTGTTAAAAATTGTTCGTTGACTGCCGTTTCCAAAAGGCTGCCAGAAAGGCGGGAAAATTTGACATAGCCCGATTTCAATGAAATTTTGTTTCAAAATAGATATTGATGTCGTAACTAAAAAATATGGTGTTAAAAATTGTCGTTGACCGCCATTTACAAAATGATGCCTCGACTTCAAAACTGGTGTCGAAAGTGGTCCTTTTGCAAGAATGTTTTTGTCAAAAAGCCCAACAAAGAAATATAGTAAAACATGACCAGACTTTAAATACAGTTCAAGATATTGATGGTGTTCGAGCTACCAAAGTTGAAGAGAATGAAGTTCAACTGTATAACTTACAATGTTAGCTTGATTGTGGCAAATGGAAGCCAGGTGAGCGATACAGGGTCCTGGGAGCCTCCGGTTTATTTTGTTTTTGTTTTTGTAATTTTATTTATTTTTTTGTGGGTATTTTTATCACACATTAACAGTACGCAGTGAATCAATGTTATCTGGAAATAAGGTGAAAAACTAAATTTTGTCTTTGTGTAACGGGTGCATTAATGCTTCATTGCCCCTCGCCCAGTTAGAACACAAAACTACATTAAACCGCATTCCCTGTCCCCTATTTTAGTAAACTCGCCTACTATCTTTCTGTTGCCATCAGAATTTCTCGCTTTTCATGTAGCCCTCTTACAGCATATGTTGGATACATCGGCAAACGAATACCGAAGCAAGAACGAGGAAAGGGGAAATTCTAAAATCATAAATCCAACATCACGGCAGTTCACAGAAACACGAATAGAGGCAGTAGGGCGAAGACAAAACAAATAAACAAAAATGAACAAAAACGCCACAAAACTAAAGCACTAGCAGTGTGAACCCTATAAAAACTGAGGTATCATCAGGTGCTCCGGAAGGGTAGGCATGATCTGCTCCACATGTGGTTTGGAATGTCTTTTAGAAAAAATGTCTACATTTTTTCCTATCTGGGTTTACAAAGGGTTAATTTCGGACTATCGGACCTTCGGACTATCGGACCTTCGGACAATCGGACCTTCGGACTATCGGACCTTCGGACAATCGGACCCTTGGACTATCGGACTTTCGGACTATCGGACCTTCGGACTATCGGCCCTTCGGACTATCGGTGTGTAACTCCATGCTGGCGTCAATGTTTTTAAGTCAGATCCGACCTAAAAGATCAATCCTTCCATACATCATTCGTGTAAAGTTTGGTTCAGTAAGCTTCAGTAACTTCAGAGGAGAAGATAAAAATGTGATGTTTCATATACGTCAAATTTTAAACCTGCACTGACGGCCATGTTTTTTTTCTGTCGGGTCTGAACAAAATCAGTCATCTTTGTAAAAGACCTTCCATGTATCATTCTTGTAAAGTTACGTTGAATGTGCTTCAGTGGTTTCAGAGGAGTTGATGAAAATATGGAAGCTTAACGGACGGACGACGGACGCCAAGTGATGGCAATTATTTAGCTCTCACTGACACTTTAGGTCAGGTGAGCTTGCAAAAATTTCAGTCGGCAGACAATGTTGTTCTTAGCTCAAAAAATAGGATTCAAACTGAAAGTTTTGACAACGATTTGCGAAAGAAAATCCCAAAGATACTTATTAGAAAATTAAAATGTGAACAACCGTGAACAAAACATGACAAAGCAAAAACAAAATTAAGTTGCATTAATGTACATGAACATTTAAAAATTATAGGCAACAAAAAATGTTGTTGACATCCAACAAAACTCGGATTGAAATGTGAGAGCTATGGCTCAACAATCATCCCCCACATTACGATTATTATATGAAATACCAGATAAATATTATCTTATGAGTAAAGTTTCCCTAAAAGTTTCAAGTGAGTCCACCATTCAGCTGTCGCATTTTTTTTCGCGTTAACAAGAACATCGCAATAAGTTTTAAATTCATAACATATGCTAAATGTAACCCTTTTCATTGCTTGAGTCTTAAGGGGGTTTGCTACTCAATTTGAAAATAAATAGGATTTCGAATAAATGTGATTTTTTTGTTAGAAAATTAAATAAGAAGTAATTTTAGTGAAAAAAATTAATAGGTTGATGATCTCATTTTTGAGATATATGTGATTGAAAATCTGGCGGGAAACTGAGCTCCTCTGAATTTTTCATAGCATTAATATTAGCGAAGATTTAACAATAAATGAATGTGACAGAATAAATAGAATTTCCTGAAATTATTAAATGAATGCTCAAAAAGATGTATAAAATATAATTATGGAAAAAATAGGGGTCCATGGGTATAAACTCATACTGCTTTTCAATGGATAAAACCAGAGGATTCCGAAAATCTGACAGAAATCCCAGAACATGAGGAGCAAACCTCCTTAAAGGACATTGTTTAATCACACGAAATCATCTCAGAATGAACGAAGCATGTTTAATGATAATGTAAAGGTAACAGACAATGTTGACAGAAAAATTTGCATTTCCATTATAAATGAAATAATACAATAACCATTGAATTCATTTCAACATTCAACAAAAGAGTATTATTTCTCTGCATTTTATGAAATAAACTATCATAAACATACATGTAGTGTTAAGAATAAGATCGGTGGAGGAAAGAACAGAAGGACACAATGAATTTTTCGACAAAAACTAATATTTTTTTTTACAAAAAAATGGTTTGTTTCAGTACGGACGGTGAAGGATGATTTTACAGGTTAGTTTAGGCAAAGTCTTTTTCGGTTTAAGAAACACAGCCCAATCCCTTAACCGGAAATCAAATGAGTGGTTGTCTCAATATTTACTAAATGTATTATCAGTCACAAAGTATATACTTTTTACAGATACAAAATGGAGAAGGAATGTGCTAACTTACCGAATATACAGTTATACTCCAGACATGTCTATCCCTACAGCAAGGTAAAGATTACAATTTACTTCTTGGTTTGACGTTTTTATATATTAATAGAATTCAAATTCAATTGTGGAGAAATCAAAGACAATAACGCCTAAACTAAAGATTGTACAGTGACTTGAAGTAGGGATTGAATTATCCAAAGGGGTTATTTATTAGTATTTTAAAACAAACTCGAACAAGCGCCAACTAGCCTATACGTCATGACGTCAGATAATAAAGACGCACTAAAGTACTATATATATTGAAAAACGTGAATTGTTGGGTTCTCCTACTCGTGTTTACCCAAATGGTATTTCCCATAGATACATTGTACATTATCGAATTTATAAACTAAGAGAGAGAAAAAATGTTTAATTTCAGAAACCATTTCATTATGTGAAGAGCGTATATCAAAATAATTTGACTGGATAATGGGACAATAACGTAATATCATTTGTTAAAGATCCGATTATTTGTACACCAAAATTAAGAAATAACCATACCCTATTTTAAGATCTGATGGGGTTAATCGTATATTTTACTGTCAAAAACTGAAAACGAATATTTGCGACAGTAAAACTTTAGATATACCCCTGAGGATTATTAAATACAGTGTGGTTTTAACTATTCTTCTGCAAATCTAAAGCATAAAGTTTTAATTGGATTTTAAAAAATACCGGGGATGTTCGTTAATTTGCACTATTGCACTGCTTTTAATTCCTACGGTTAATCATGCACTATACGTACTCAAAATTCGACGTCATCTAATCAAAATTAGCGTATCGAATATAAGTAAATTAGAAGTTGGAGCCTTTTTTTGACAAGCGTCGAATTCTTCAGTTATGAAACGGCAAAATAAACGACGGCCTTGGGTCATACATGTACATGTACAATCAAACAAGGAATAATTTCGAATGGGTCCTTAACTAGGGAAGACAGAAAACCAACAATAAAACACACGACACAAAGAAAGATAACAAACACTCAAACAAACAATCTCCTTCAACGAGAATTCTCATCAAGCCTATGGGCGGATAACCCTTGAGATGTACAGGACACTTCCAGAGACTACAGTTTGATTAATTGTTAAAAAGGGGATGTCTCATATACTTTTGTCTTTATATCGTATTGTTCACACCTGTTTTTTTTTTCATACAGCCATGAAATAGCGCGGGCAATAAGGTTTTGGACCGACGTAGCCAACCTACAGATTACGGAGGTGTTTGGCGCTGGTGACATCAAGATAAATTTCTTTAGAGGCGATCACGGGGATGGAACACCTTTCGATGGAACAGGTAAATATACGTGTACATATACCAGTTCTTTAAAAAAAATAACAAAACGAGATTACCGTAAATATCAGTTTTGTCACTGTACATAAAAATACGAGGTATAATAATGCCATATGGGTGCATGACATTTGAGCTGCGAGTAACTTCATTATACATAAAACAATCTGAAGATTGAGTAAAAAATACTCATTTGAGCAGTGTATGGACCTGCGCAACGTCACTGTACATAAAAATACGAGGCATAATAATTCCATATGGGTGCATGACATTTGAGCTGAGTGTAACTTCATTCATTATAGATAATACAATCTGATGATTGAGTAAAAGCTAACCATTTGAGCAGTGTCTGGGCGTGCGTCAACGTCATATTAAACCGAGAAAGTGTTTTTTTTTCAAACTAACAGAATATAATTTATAAGTTTGCAAATTAACACATTTATTCATTTACCTAATCGCCAAACATTCTTCAAATGCAAGTTTTAATTGACATACTATTATAGTCTATTAAGTTCCACCCTAAATAATAAACAAAACTAAATGTACAAAATTGAACAAAGAATAAAATGAAAACAGTCCATTTTTTTCAGCAAACTATATCTGAGTTTCAAATAAACACATACTTTGTATCTATATGATAAAATATGTCAAAGCAATGCAAAAATTCCAGAATAGCTGCCCACAATCATTACGTTCAGAACTTTGCAATGTGTTCGACCACAAAGTGAGTACCATGATGATAAAATATGATGAAATAAAGGAGCAAGGTTAATAATGGATATTTGACATTTTTAATCAAAATGGCTAAGAGGGGAGATATCAGTCAAAGATGTGAATATTTCAGATTACACAAACCAGGTACTGTAATGTTAAAACATGATGAAAAGGTCCAACACTGCATAAATTCGACATTTTTTATTCAAATCTGCTCAAAAGGGTAGGTGTTCAAAAAAGGTGCAAAGTTTAAAAAGCATCAGGTAATAAGGTGTCAGAGTTTCAGATTACACAAACTTAGTACCGTAATGTTAAAATTTGATGAAAAATTGACTATATTCAACAATGTATAGATTCAACATTTTTTATTCTTAACTCACCAAAAGAGGAGGTGCACATCTTCAATGTGTCCAAAACAATTGTGCATCGTTTCAAAAGCATCAGGTATAAGGTGTCCGAGTTTCAGATTACACGAACTCAGTACCGTAATGTTAGATTTTGATGAAAAAATTACTAAGTTCTACAATGTATAAATTCAACATTTTTTATTTTAAACTCACCGAAAGGGAAAGTGCTTATCTGCAATGTGTCAAAAACAACTTTGCAAAGCTTCAAAAGCATCAGGTATAAGGTTTTAGAGTTTTAGATTACACAAACTCAGTACCATAATGTTAAAAACTGATGAAAAAATGACTAATTTCAACAATAGATAAATTCAACATTTTTTATTAAAATCTCACCAAAAGAAGAGGTGCACATTTTCAATGTAGCCAAAACAGTTGTGCAAAGTTTAAGAAGTAAAGTATCGGGTTAAAGGTGTCTGAGTTTCAGATTAAACAAACTTGGTACCCCCAAAGCGTGACGGACGGACGGACGGACGGAGTCGAGCGGCTTCTAGATTTGCGGTCACCGTTGGTGACACAGGTAAAAAGAATCCGATTCTGAATGTTCGATAAAGTGTGAAAACTTATTTATTTTTGTAATACTTTTGCACAGTACATTTGTATATAATCTGTGAGGATAATTTGTACTCATTCACCGTTATAGATTCCAATAAGAGTTCATTACACCGTATGTTTATTCCAGAAAACAGTTCTTTACTCTACCTCGCACTAAAGAGAAACGATGTATTGAAATTTTTCCTTTACTGTTACAGTTGTATCAATGCTGATACGATGGGGGTAAATTAGTACATGTATTATGAAACTTTTGCTAGAGTCTATATCATTTTTGCCTACATTTTGGTACTGTTACTTTTTGTTCATCTGAGATAAATCAGCTTAAACGTAGGTAAAATTCAGTACTTATTTTGAAAAAAAAAGAAAAAAGAAAAAACAGTTTAATGTGTGAGGTTTATTTTTCCAGCTAACTCTCATGAAATACATTGATCTTGCACTACAAATAAAACTTAACGTTTATACTAATTGTGGCCAAAACAAGACTGGATCCGGCGTATGAAAATGGGTTTAGTGCTTTACAAATAGAAGAGGGACACTGTAGAAAGACCAGGCTACAATTAATTCAGCAAACAAAATATACTAGTAACACTTATAAGACTGAGAATTACTGATGATGATGCAACGCAAACTTAATACAGTAGTACAAGTTTCAAAATAGAAAGCTTTGTTGTCAACTCTCGATTGGAGACCGACCATTTGATTTCCGGGGGGGGGGGGGGGNGGGGGGGCTAATTCGATTTTGTAAATGATTAATCTAATCTTGTTACCAGCAAATTTACTTGTCATGAAAATTGATAATTCATGTATAATGTTGATTTGAAGAATAATTGTTTTTTGTGCAAATGTGAGTAAATAATTTGATGTAAATAAATAATTTGTTCGAAATTTTCTTCAAAAAAATTTTTTTTCAGACAAAAACAACCAAGTTCCCCCCTGAAAATCAAATGGTCGTCCCCTTGAAGGCCTTGGTGATGTTTTCGTGAGTTCTTGATTTTGATTGCAGTTCAACAAATTCGACATCGAGCGATTAACTATTCTTCAGAGTTATAATCATCTTTTTCTCTCATATACTATTCGGATATGTGCGACCTACACGCATGTCCTGTCCATAAGTCCTCATTTGATGTGGGAGTTGATTTGAAAGACTGAACAGGTAACTAAGAGTATGTAACATCCATCGGACGAGGCGGCTGGACATGTAATGGTCGAACATGATTTTGAGCACAGCCCTTTCTCTTGACAGCATTAATCAATTACATTTTATAAATGTATGTCGATTTTATGTAAAGGTGAGAGTTGCATACTCTTGTGACCTCTAAACGCGCACATCGCACATCAAATTTGAAAACTCAATCCAGACGGACTGTAATTATCTGTATTGGTGTTGAAATAACAAAATATCGAAATACAGTATATATTGCCTTTTTTCAGATGACAACTATGCCTCTTTAGTTCAGATGACAATCAAATAATTTTGAATATAAAGTAAAAAAAAAGATCTTATAGAGATCTGAAAAAACAAAAAGTGCCCAAAAGTAACACCAAATTCGGGCAGGGTGGAGCAGGCATAAGGTCAAAAACGTAATTGTAACATGTCAGTTCTAACATAAATACTAAATGTTTTTCTACCTTAATCTGATATCAAGCAAAGACATGAAAAGCGAGCAAATACACACCCGTTAAAGGACTTGTATTTTTACCTCAGGTGGGGTTTTAGCTCATGCTGCCTATCCTGAAGATGGACGTATTCATTTTGATGAGGATGAATTTTGGGTAGCAAACAGAACAGGTGCAGATTTATTTATTATTGGCGCCCACGAAGTTGGTCATGTTTTAGGACTGGAGCATTCGACAGTCAACACCGCTTTAATGTACCCTTACTACGGTGGATATGTACCAAACTACTCAATACGTCCAGATGACAGAGCCGCAATAATTGCACACTACGGTAAAATAATGAAAATAATAGTTGCCTTAATGTTCTTCATACTTTGATAGCACTTGGGACAGTGATTTTTTTCGTCTTTAAATGTATCAAAAATATGGGTGACTTCTAGATGAAGAACAGCACTAAAAGGGTTGTTTGCATGCTTGGTTCGACCATGTATCTGTAGAGACTTTGTCTCATGTGCATTTACTCTATATTCTTGCACTGTTTATTTGGTAAAATAATGAATGTTTCAAACAGAAATGCTCAAGTCACCATCATCTTATTGTATGTAGTGAAGATTTCATGACAATCTGTTTTACACGTATAGAGTTATTTACTTATAAGAACAAAAGGAACGCCCCCCCCCCCCGTCACACTGGGACGAAGACCATCAACTGAAAATTTTCTGGAACGTAGTGAAAACGGAATAAAAATATAGCTTTAAAGTTTTTACAACGATTTCTCTACGTCAGTGCTAAGATCGCCATACGTCTTTAAAGTTTATGACCAAGTTCCTTGAAGGTCTATCAAGTCCTCACTACGTTTCTTCTGCGTTCAACACGTCTTTACAACTTTCAAACTACGCCCTTGCTTCGAGTCCACTGCGACCACCCAGTTTGAAGGAGGTCTCGAATACGTTTGTACAGAGTTTGTACTACAGACAATAAAAAAGATAAATCATTGTCACAATACCTTGTGGTCTCGAGATTCAATTTGTAATATTTTATCCAAAGCGTTAGCAATGTAACAAAGTATATAAAAAAAAACAACAACTAACGTCTTTATAAAATGACAAAGTATCGGACAAACATGGCTTATTTTATTTCTAATATGGGAATTTTACCAGTTTAAGGAGCGGTCTGCTTGGATCGGCAACATTGACTTCAACTCTTCAATACCTTCATTCTTCCACAACCTCCACTTGAAATTCTACTCGACGCTGCTTAAGAACCGGACGTTACGGTTTTAATTTATGGCCCTTTCACACTATGATGTTCTAGCCAATGTTCGAAAAAAAAATGAAACTTTTAGCACTTGCTGAAGAATTTCCAGAAATTCTCTTGTTGGACGCATTTATACGTAAGACTGATGATTTACAACACATGGGCAACTATAACTTATCTGCCAGACACAAAAAGCATAACACAGCATACAATTATTAAAAAAAAACAAAAAACGTTCTATCTAGCATGTTTGAAGTATGCGGAACGCGTGCACAACGTGCATCTAACGAACAGTCGAGGGTCTGCATGGGTGAAAGACTTTCTTCAGATCAGTTTGACTATTCTTCCAAGTCAAATCAATCGGTGTTGAAATGGAATTGAAACCGAAAGATGTGCAGAATTGCAGGATGGGTAACAACAAAGAAAACCATAAATTTTATTTCAAATCATCTCAGTCAATGTGATGTCGAAAAAAAGCATAGATTTATATTCCTTTGAATGGATTTTTTTAGCTTGTTTATAAACTAGTCATTTATACATGTAACACAAACACAGACTGATACATTTTAATGTACTCGTTTGATACAAGAACATCATGCGTGCGTTTATACACGTTTCAAATTTCCTTCCTATCGTGAAACTATACTCCTTTTCTCTAACAAAATACTAAAAAAGATAAAGCAATGAAATATCCAGGTTTTGAATGTTATCCTAAAATATAAAAATATAATGAAAGCCATATATTTAGGAATGGATGCCATCCTTTCTACTTATAACGTATAGCATTAAGAAATATTTAAGCCTTTGCATGCAGTTTTCCTAACATTTTGCAAAAACGCCATTGTAGATTTTTACAAAATTTTGAAATACAGTTAGGTGCAGTCATAACCTCTCACGAAGTTAACTTAGAACTGTTCTGATGACTGCTTTAAGTTAACTTAGAATTGTTCTAGAACGACTCTAGAGCAGTTGTAAAAGCAGTCATAAAAGCAGTCATTTTGTAGAATTGTTCTAAAAACGGCCATTGTCAAGAACAGTTCTAAAAACGGTCATTTGCAAGAACAGTTCTAAAAACGGTCATAACCTGTTCTAAATATTTCACGAAAGGATATGGAGTAAATGAACATATGACCATAACACATGTGTTTCCTCCAACTGCAATAATTTTAATGAGCTGTATGGCCATTTCGGAAATTAATTAATAAAAGCAGTCATGGGCAAAACCAGTCATAGCTAAGAACTGTTCTGATTAAGAATAAATTATTCAATATACTCGAAAATCTGAGATATAATAAAGGACGTATAAATTAACGTTATAGACTAGAAGATTAAAAAAAATCGTCCAAATCTGGGACAAATATATTGAAATATATTACGAAAGGATATGGAGTAAATGAACATGAGACCATAACAAATATGTTAACTCCAGCTACAATAATTTTAATGAGCTGTATGGTCATTTTGGAAATTAATTCCTCATCAGCAGCACTAGAACCCAAACAAAAGAAATCTATAATTTCAAAAAAAAAATGTTTAAAATGCATAAAAGTATTAAGTATTAAGTCCAAGTACAAATATATAACATGTTTAAATTTCCTGTTGAAAAAATTAGGAAAGGCTACAGTGGCTATATTAAATAATTGAAATATGACGAGAAGTTTCATGGTTTAAGGCATTGATATTATACAAAATCGACCAAGTGCGAATCGATGGAATCATTATCAGAGTCTAAACAATAGATGCGATTCCGATAAAGGAATTATTAATGTAATTAAATCAATAATGTTTACGACAGTAATAATGACTTTTTCAATAATCGCATGACATTGTTTGACTTTCATAATGTTTTCGTCAATTCGCACTCTGTCGATAGTGTTATATCGATCGCAGAAAATGTATCTTTTGCCATCTGTTTTTAGTCAAATAAAAGGAAGTTTCATGATTATGGGCATTGTTGTAATATTGATTGCAGAAAATGTCCCTTTCGCCATATGGGTTTTTATAAAAATTACAGTAAGTCTATTGATTGCAAGCATTGATATTATGTCGATTGCGAATGATTTCCCGTTTGCCATATGATTTTATTCAAATCACATTGAATTTCATTATTGCGGGCATCGACATTATATCGATTGCAGAAAATGTCCCTTTTGCCATCTGTCTTTACTCAAATTATGATAAGTTTATTGATTGCGGGCATTGATATTATATCAATTGTGGATAATGTCCCTTTTGCAATATGATTTTATTTAAATTACATTGAGTTTCATGATTGCAGGTATCGATATTATATCGAATGCAGAAAATGACCCTTTTGCCATCTGTCTTTAGTCAAATTACAGTAAGTTTATTGATTGCGGGCATTGATATTATATCGATTGCAGAAAATGTTAACAAAAAGTAAAGAAAACATCATTACCTGACCTGAGACCGGAACAGAAACTAATTATGGAACCATCACTGGATACGGACCTGTTTAAAATAAAGTTACATAATTTTTATCCTAATTGTAACCTGGCGTTATTGTTACCTGCGTATTAAGTTATCATGCCACTTTTTATTATATTGTAAAATGGATGAATAGAAATATTGTTTGAAATTAAGAAATGTACCATACAAAGAAAATTGAATGAAATAAGAAAAAGAAGTAAATAAATGTTAATATACTATATGAGATTTGTCTTTATATATATATCGCCATCGGCCCTGATTTGAAAAGATTTTATCCCTACTATATGAAAACATGACGTTCGACATGTCAGTGAGGACAGTGAATTTTCAATTGGGGAAAAATTCTATTCTTTTGACGAATTTGAAAATAAAGGGAGGATTTACCAAGACACAAAATAGTATGCGATGGCTGTCTAGAATGGTATCACTTACGTGTGATTGACTAAAAAAATCCACCCAAATTAACATACTGGATGTGCAGGAAATGCCATCAGAAATAAAAAAAAATAATCTGAGGTACATTTAGTACTGATCGCATTTAATACTGATTAGTTACTCTTTATATCGAATAAATTTGTAATTGTCTTGAATTCCATTTGTCAAGTAAAAATAACGCCTGGTAACAATAAGGATGAAATGTTACTTCATTTAAAACAGGTCCGCATCCGTAAAAGGTTCAATAATTAGTCTCTGTTCCGGTCTCAGGTAACAAAAATTATTTTTATTAGGATTACTTTTCCATGTAAATCCAGGTAATCGTAGTGGTTCAAAAACGGTTAACAATTTATTTTACCCCCCCCCCCAAAAAAAAAAAAAAAAAAAAAAAAAAAAAAAANAAACTAGAAAAAGGTGATCTGCTGATCACAAAAGATACCCCCGCCCATAGGCAATTCTAGTCTTTGCATCAACCTGGATAACTATTTTGCTTGTCCATTAGCTTTTTCATTTGATTTTGCATGATTCAACGGCAATAATTCTGGAGCGCAAAATTAGATCACAGTGGAAATACACTTGACTTGTATTTTTGTATAGTCCCAAAATATAACTTTCTATAAAAAGAAACTCAAGTTATCATCTGAAAACCATAAAAATACAGATTTTGCATAAATCAAGGGCAATAACTCTGAACCAAAAGTCTGATCATGGTGAAAATCAAACTCAACCTGTATTTTATGGGAAGTAACATACCCAAAATATTAAATCTTTCCTTCACAGCAAACTCAAGTTATCATCTGGAAACCATAACTTTTACAGATTTTGTGTCTTTAAGGGGCAATAACTCAAGCATGCAAATACGATCACAGTAAAATTCATACTTGAACTGTTTTTTATAATTAAGAATATTGTTCCAAAATTTTACACTTTCCCTTAAAGAAAACTGAAGTTATCATCCAGAAACCATAAAATTTACAGATTTTGCCTGAATCAAGGGCATTAACTCTGGAACGCAAAATCTGATCACTGTCAAAATCTAAGTTGACTTGTATTTAATAATAAGAAACATTGTTCTAAAATATTAAAACTTTCTTTCAAAGCAAACTGAAGTTATCATCTGGAAACCATAAAATTAAGATATTATGCCTCATTCAGGGGCAATAACTCTGGAATGCAAAATCTGATCACGGTCAAAATCGAACTTAACTTGTATTTTATGAATATAAACATTGTCCCAAAATATTTTAACTTTCCTTCAAAGCAAACTCAAGTTATCATCCGGAAACCATAAATTTTCAAATGTTGCCTAATTCAGGGGCAATAACTCTGGTACACAAAATCCGATCACATTCATAATCCAACTTGACCTCTATTTTATGAATATAAACATTGTCCTAAATATTAAAACTTTCCTTCAAAGCAAACTGAAGTTATCATCCGGAAACCATAAAATTTACAGATATTGCAAAATTCAGGAGCAACAACTCTGGAACGCATAATCCGATCACGATCAAAATTTAACTTGACCTGTATTTTATGAATATAAACATTGTCCAAAAATATATAAACTTTCTTCCAAAGCAAACTCAAGTTATCATCTGGAAAAAATAAAATTTACAAAGTTTGCATAATTCAGTGGCAATAACTCTGGAATGCAAAACCTGATCACGGTCAAAATCAAACTTGACCTGTATTTTAAGAATATTAACATTGTCCCAAAATATTAAAACTTTCCTTAAAAGCAAACTCAAGTTATCATCCGGAAACCATACAATTAACAGATTTTGCCAAACTCAGGGGCAATAACTGTGGAACGCAAAATCCGATCACGGTAAAAATCGAACTTGACCTGTATTTTATGAATATAAGCATTGTCCCAAAATATTAAAACTTTCCTTCAAAGCAAACTCAAGTTATCATCCGGAAACCATAAAATTTACAGATGTTGCCTAATACAGGGGCAATTACTCTGGAATGAAAAATCTGATCGCGGTCTAAATCGAACTTGACCTGTATTTAATGAATATAAACATTGTCCCAAAATATTAAAAATTTTCTTAAAAGCAAACTCAAGTTATCATCTGGAAACCATAAAATTTACAGATTTTGTGTCTTTAAGGGGCAATATCTCCAGCATGCAAATACGATCACATTAAATTCATACTTGAACTGTTTTTTTATAATTAAGAATATTGTTCCAAAATTTTACACTTTCCCTTAAAGAAAACTGAAGTTATCATCCAGAAACCATAAAATTTACAGATTTTGCCTGAATCAAGGGCATTAACTCTGGAACGCAAAATCTGATCACTGTCAAAATCTAACTTGACTTGTATTTAATAATAAGAAATATTGCCCTAAAATATTAAAACTTTCTTTCAAAGCAAACTGAAGTTATCATCTGGAAACCATAAAATTAAGATATTATGACTCATTCAGGGGCAATAAGTCTGGAATGCAAAATCTGATCACGGTCAAAATCGAACTTGACCTGTATTTTATGAATATAAACATTGTCCCAAAATATTAAAACTTTCCTTCAAAGCAAACTCAAGTTATCATCCGGAAACCAAAGTGTGACGGACGGACGGACGGAAAGACGGAAGAGGAATCCTATATCCCCCCGACATTTTAAGGCGGGGGTATAAAAAAATAAAAAAATAAAATGAATAACGCCGAGCTGAACATGCCCAAAACACATTAACAGAAACGGTCTTGCACCCCCCTGCCCCAACTAAAACTAACGACAAAAGGGACAATTTCTGTATTCTCGATACCTTCAATAATAACACTTCCTATTGTACCCGGGCTTTCATATAAGGAAAAGGAAAATTTGTTTATTCAATACGGAATAATCACGTCCGATCGTCACAAAGATAGCCCCGTTATCGCACCCGTCATCATGACTCATAGGGAACTATTATAACGCACTTTATAATAACCACTTTTAGAACTGGTCTAGTATATGACCACTTTTAGAACTGTTCTAAGTTAACTTAGAACTATGACCATTTTTATGACCACTTTTAGAACTATGACAGCTTTTAGGACAGTTCTACGTGGAACCAATTATGACCGCTTTTAGAACTGCTCAGAGTTAACTTAGAGCAGTCATAATTTATGACCGTTTCTAGAATTTGTTCTATGACTGCTCTTAGTTAACTGCAAGTTAACTTAGAAACAATTCTAAGTTAACCTAAAGTTAACTTGGATGAGAAGTTATGTCTGCACCCAAATGTAGGTCATATGTGTGAAGAATCTTTTGTTGCCAAGATTTTGGTGAAAAATAAATAATAGGTTTTTCATCATGAAGAAATTGAATGAAGCTGTGATTTCATCAATATTTTTGTACTGAAAATCAACACTTAGTGCATGCCTAGCTATGACCATTATTATCTCATATTAAGGTCTCCAAGATTCTATGAAGCAGTTTAGCCATTTATCGATAATATATAACGATTCATGTATGTATACGATACAGAAGTTCCTCATGTGTGATTTCTGAACATAATTTCATACTAGGTGTTCTTTCTGTTAGCTATAGATACATCGGCAAACGAATACCGAAGCAAGAACGAGGAAAGGGGAAATTCTAAATAAAATCATAAATCCAAAATCACGGCAAATTGACACTTTTCAATTTTTTCTTGAAGTCAATTATTTGTTTCATACTGCAAATTTTAAGAAAATTTAATTTGTGGAATCTTTGCGGTTACCAAGGATCTACTACCTTAACAAGGCCTATATAACACTGAGAGGTATGCCATAAGCATGTGAAATTCAGTTATCGCAAGAGACTAAAATGCACAAAATTATCTTAAATGACCATTGTCGGCAATCGACTATTCACATGATTTACTAATATCTGATGATAGGTGTTGAATAAAAAAGAAATATAAACTAATTAAAACGAAAGTCTCAATGACTATGCACATGTCGAAAAAATATGTAAAAATACACGTAACCTGTTAAAAATCCAGTAAAGACCTTCTGCAAACGGCGTAAAAACCGTTAGAACGTATTATTAACGTAGTAGAAACTTAATGAACGTGTTAAAGACGCATTAAAAACTTTACCAGGTCGTGATACAAACTTGATTGTAAAATACCGTTATATGAAATCGGAGTAAAAACATATTAAAACATGCAAATTTTAAGGACGTAGTAACTAGAGGCTCAGAGACTGAGCCTGTATCGCTCACCTGACAAAATGCTTCTATGCCATGCATGACCAAAAATGGTGTAAAGCACATTCCATGCTTCAACCCCGTAAAGTTTGGTTGAATTGGCTCCAGTGGTTTCAGCGAAGATGAAAATGATATTTTCCCATAGGTCTCATTATAATACTATGTTCACTATGTTTTGCACTGGTGGCCCCGTTTTTTGTCCGATTGGAACGAAATGAGCAATCTTTGTAAAGGTTCTATAATAGTCCATCATTCCTGTGTAGTTTGGTTGATTTGATTCAGTGGTTTCCAAGGAGAAAATGAAAATGTGATTTTTCCCATAGGTCCGATGTTGAACAATATCCTGTTCTGTCGGCCATGTTTTTTTTCGGTTCAGAATTAAATGAGCAATCTTTGTAAAGAACCTTTTGTACATCATTCCTGTGAAGTTTCGTTGAATTTGCTTCAGTGGTTTCAGAGGAGAAGATGAAACTTGGGTCCAATGTTTAAGCGAAGTTCAGCCCTTGCAGCCATGTTTTATATCAGATCTGAACGAAATGAGCAATCTTTGTAGAGGACTTTTAGTACATCATTCCTGTAAAGTTTCGTTGAATTTACTTCAGTGGTTTCAGAGGGGAAGATGAAAATGTGACTTTCCCATTGGGTTCTATGTTAAACCTAAGTTCGGCCCTGGCAGCCATGTTTTTTATCGGATTGGAACAAAATGAGCAATCTTTGTAAAGAACATTTAGTACATCAATCCTGTAAAGATTGGGTAAATTTGCTTCAGTGGTTTCAGAGCAAAACATGAAAATGTGATTTTCCCATAGGGTCGAATGTTAAACTAAGTTCTGTGCTGGCGGCCATGTTTTTTATCAAATCGGAACGAAATAAGCAATCTTTGTAAAGGACCTTTAGTACATCAATCCTGTAAAGATTGGTTAAATTTGCTTCACTAGTTTCAGAGCAGAAGATGAAAATGTGATTTTTCCCATAGGGTCCAATGTAAAACCTAAGTTCTGCGCCGGTGGCCATGTTATTTATCGAATCATACAGAAATGAGCAATCAATGTTAAGGACCTTAAGTACATCATTCCTGTAAAGTTTTGTTGAATTTGCTTCAGCTGTTTCAGAGCAGAAGATGAAAATGTGATTTTCCCATAGGGTCCAATGTTAAACTATGTTCCATGCTGGCAGCCAAGTTTTTTGTCGGATCAGAACGAAATGCGCAATCATTGTTAAGGACTTTAAGTACATCATTCCTGTAAAGTTTGGTTGAATTTGCTTCAGTGGTTTCATAGCAGAAGATGAAAATGTAATTTTTCCCATAGGGCCCAATGTTAAACCTAAGTTCCGCGCTGGCGGTCATGTTTTTTGTCGGATCGGAACGAAATGAGCAATCTTTATAAAGGACTTTCAGTACATCATTCCTGTAAATTTTGGTTGAATTTGCTTCAGCTGTTTCAGAGCAGAAGATGAAAATGTGATTTTCCCATAGGGTCCAATCTTAAACTATGTTCCGTGCTGACGGCCATGTTTTTTGTCGGATCGGAATGAAATGGGCAATCATTGTTAAGGACCTTTAGTACATCATTCCTGTAAAGTTTGGTTGAATTTGCTTCAGCTGTTTCAGAGCAGAAGATGAAAATGTGATTTTTCCCATAGGGTCCAATGTTAAACCTAAGTTCCGCGCTGGCGGCCGTGTTTTTTTTGTCGGATCGGAACGAAATGAGCAATCTTTGTAAAGGACCTTCCATTCATCATTCCTGTAAAGTTTGGTTGAATTTGCTTCAGTGGTTTCAGAGGAGTTGATGAAAATGTGAAAAGTTAACAGACGGACGGACGACGGACGCCAAGCAATAGCTCACACTGACCCTTTGGGTCAGGTGAGCTAAAAGCGTAGCATGGACGGCAGAGAATTACATCCTGTCTGCGCCAGGTCCATGAAGTTTTTGGCCCGTTTATTTCACGTACTTTCTACGTCCACGCCGTTCTCAATACGTTTTTAGTAGGTCTTGGCTACGTTTTGTCACCATCACGTTCTCACCACGTTTGTTTTGAACATGCTCAAAATTATTCCACGTCCTTCACGTCTTTGAAGTTCGTACTGCGTTCAAAAAACTTTGCAATACGACCATTTAAGTTTCTATCACGCCTTTACTGCGTTCAGAAAGTTCTTGCCACGTTCATTTGATTTTTAGGACTTCATGAGAAAGTACACCTTCGCTAGCCAAGGGTTACGATCCGCTCCTCTCCTCTTCACCCTTGGCGGATTTAGTCACAATTTGTGAAACATCAGTTTCAAATTATCTCCCTTTGAAGTAAGAGTTTCAGTATGATTTATTGTAATAATTAAAGAATATATATTGCATCTAATAATACAACAATTCACAATATATTTATCTACAAGGAAATAACCCTTCAAAAATAAAGAAAGATTATAAAATCCTCGAAAGTTTGCAAACTAGAAAAATCACTAAACACCATATTTTAAGTTTTATTGTTACGATATATATTTAAAATCTGAATGTAAGCGAAGTGATTGGATGCAGCAAAGGTTAACTGCAACCAATCAAAAACATTGATTTGAGACTACAGAAATCCAGCTTGATATGCCAAGGGTGAAGATGAGAGGAGCGAATCACAACCCTTGGCTAGCGAAGATGGAGAACGTAGTAAGAACTTTATCCAGTGCGACGGGGGCATAAGTTTATGGTGCGCCCCAAGACACCGCTATTTCCTGGCGCAAAATAGTTGGTATCGAGAGGAATCACAAACTTAATAGTGTTCTCATAGCCAGTAAAACTGCTTTTATTATACCAAATCAAACAAGCTTTTTAACGAAGAAAATCCTATGAAAAAGATTACTTTATTCACTGTCATTCAGGTTAACCGTTTAAACAATTTAACCTCAATGTAGTGAACGCATATGAGACAAATAATCCATTAAAAATTCCAGCGTTTTCTCTACAATTTTTTTAATTACGTTTTGTTTTGACCTTGAAAACGTCATAAGGAATTGCCAAAGTAATTTTGAAAAGGGACACAACTATTTGGGCAAAATCAAATATCCATGTTGTCATCAATGAGAGCTATCTGGCGAATTCGGCGTTGCTGAGAGACTGTTTAGTAATGTAATACTTTTTCTTATCTCAATATAATGAAAATGCAACAAAAACGACGCTCAATTCTCGATATGGTGAGTTAATGGTAGTTGGTACTGAGGGAAATCACAAACTTATTAAAAAGTGTTCTCATATCCAATATATAAATGTTTTATTATACCGATTCAAACATCTTTTGCGAAAAAAAAATCCAATCAAAACGAAACGAAAATGTTTGAAGGTATTTTTTGTATACAATGTAATTTAGGTTGACGTAGAACAAATGCGAATATTGACCAATGAAGTCAGCAAATAAGAAAAATCGTCACAGTAATTCACTAGCCATGAACTTACCAATCATACGACACTAACTTTGTAATTTGTATTTCTACCAAGTCAGTGGGTATAAATAAAAATTGGTTCCTCTTCTGTAAGATACTAAAACATTCTTAAAATGAAAGGTTAAACTTTGATAGGACGTTTGATAAACAATCAAACGGATCATGCCAGATTGAAGTAGGAGAAATTGTCAGGTTCCTCGTTCAATGAGGGTATGTTACCCATAACTTGAAGATATCGCTACAGAAGTTTTACATTCGACAGCACGATCTTGTGGACCACTATGGGATATCTGTTTCCTAGATGACAACAGATCTTCCTATTTTCTTCTAAAGTTTGTGTTTTTTCTACTGGAATTGACTTTACTACCAGTTGAGATGTTTAACAAGGCGAGCGGGAAATACTTACTCTACCGATGCAACTGATCTCACCCATTGTTTTTTATCGGGTAAATGTTCTTCATTTTTGTATTTATGCATGTCATTTTTCATTTCTGTGCCGTGTTCATGTTGTGTCTTTGTTTCTTCGTTTTTCCAATGTTGCGATTGTCCTTTGATTGTTCGTTTTAGACTGACGGTTGATTCTCACTTACTTTGAATTCTTTATTTTTAAATTTCCAAAAATAAAAACTTTATAAAGGAAGATTACATGGATATTGTACTTTAACCAAAAAAACGACGGGTATGTAATGATATTATCCGGAGAACTGATATTAACCTTCAAAGTGCAGCTTTGATAAAGGGAAGTAATTCGTCAAAAGGGGGTGTCTTGACGTGGTTTTTAATTTATGAATAAAACATCCCTGATTCCCTCTTATTGGGTGAGTCTGTAATATATATTATCCATCGTTTTTCCCTCTACAAATTCAGCTACTAAATGATCATTATGATACATATTCGTGTTTATTGCTATTATAGGAGTAAAGGTTGCTCCTCCTGAACCCACCACCCAGGCAACAACTACTCAAGTACCAACAACAACAACAACAACAACAAAACTCACCACAACTGCTTTGGAATCAACATCTGCTTCGGAAACAACAACCGATGAAGTAACTACCACAGTCGAAGAAACAACCACCACAGTTCCAGAAACCACCACTACTGTCCATGAAACAACCACCACAGTTCCAGAAACCACCACTACTGCCCAAGAAACAACCACCACAGTTCCAGAAACCACCACTACTGTCCAGGAAACAACCACCACAGTTCCAGAAACCACCACTACAGTCCAAGAAACAACTACCACAGTTCAAGAAACCACCACTATTGTTAAAGAAACAACCATCAAAGTTCAAGAAACAACCACCACAGCCCAAGGAACAACCACCATAGTTCCAGAAACAACCACTTCCACACAACCGACAACACAGGTAATAACAAAAAATTACTCATTAACAATAAACAAAACTAATGCATACATGATATAGACACTTACATCAATAAAGATACGCGAAATTATCTAAGGTTTCAAACCATGTTGGGAGCATTTTTCGTTCCATGCCGATGACAACTTTGTAACTCGCTTTGAACGCTATCTTGTAAAGATATTGAACTGAAAATTGCCATTGCCTCAAGTTCATCTTTTTGATTAAACGAAATTTAAAGTAGTGTTTTGAAGAAATATCAGATACATATTTTTCAGAAATCTACAACAAATAAATCAAAGCTCCCATGCAGCTGAAAGTCGAAAACTCTGAAATTTAGACATGGCAAAAATTGTTAGTTATCCAAAGACCTGCTGCATAAAACAACTAATTTATAATATTTGCAAATTAGAGAACTGATCCAACGCGAACAGAAAGCACAGTTTTATATAGGTTATTCTGTGATACGGATGGGGAGATTTTCGTTTGTATCTCTATATGTTATAAATATCCAATACAGGTAAGTAAACCAATCCCGATACGCGGAATCCCAAATTATTGTTGTTTTCATCCCTCCGCTCTAGGACAGGAGCGCTGAGTATCTTGAATGAGACAGGGACGTAAATACTTTGAATATTTATAAGCTGTATGCTACTATCAATTTTATATAGCAACACCATCAGTAGTCGACGCACAAAATACGTGAAAATAATCGGATTGTGTGATTTCGAAAACAAATGTTATTTTCATCTTTGACAAATTACTGCGCGACAGGTTCGTTGATCCGTGGCACAATATAAAAAACGATTAATTTGATAAACATGCATATTCTTTTCAATTTAACATGACATCACCGTATTCAACTAAAACAAATGAAGAAATATAACTTAAAAAGACGTTGTATAAGATTTTGAATGAAACTTGAGCACTTTATTTTGTCGGAAGCACGAATATCATCTTTTAGAGCTGTTAATAGGCTTGAAGCTTCACGTGATTTTTTCTTGTCATATTAACATCTCTCCAGCCATTTCATGGCTTCGAGATAAAAAGGGACAAGGTAGAAATTTGAAATGTAACAATTTTTGGTGTTTGAATATTAGTCCGAATCAATGGGTAATATCCAGTATATGCTATCTGGATTTTGACAGTTGTATATCTTAAAATATCATCCCGTGAGTTAGAATATGAAGAACATAAAATGAAATTTTTTATAGTCGCCGCACAATTTTTTGTAAGCCAACGTTATTAGATTTAGGTATGTTTTGACGGAACCATATAAGCAACTCCAAGTAAAATCGTTTTTAATGCAGAACTTCTCCTTTGTTCACTTTTCTTCCCGTTCCTTGGCACTTTTATGACGTAATTATATTTAACAAAAGGTGGCTCTGCTGAGGTTATCAGCGACCTAGTTTCTATGGTTTTTCTAACGTCTCGTTTGTATTTTTGTTCATTGGTGACTGTAATTTGAATACAAAATGGAAAAGGGAACATATGATAGAAGCTACTTGTAATTGGATTTATTTCTTGTGTAACGAGATTGCCAAGCGTTTGTGAGTCTTGGACCACTACTTGATAAGTTCGGGTCAACTGCATATGGGTTTTGCGGATGTACTCTGCAGGCTGAGATAGGCGTAGGGAAAGACGATAACAATTACAACAATGGCGAATGAATTGCGATGTATTTATATGCAGTAACCTGAAAATCCAACATAGCAATTTGACTGCAAAATGATCACTAAGTCACAAAAATAGTTATGATTGTTGATTACAAGACTTCTGATCAATTATTACAAATAGTCTGATCAGTGATAGCAGGGTATGGCACGCCTGAACCACATTAATTCGATAAATAGATATTAGCACCGATAAATTGAGTTTATCGGTCACATTAATACGATAAACACATTTTTGCGATCGATTATCTCAACTTAGCGGCCTTTATATGAACTGATCGACCGCTAAAATTGGTTTATCGAATTAATGTGGTTCCCGCGTCGCAAAGATGAGATAATTACATTAACGGTCGTTAATGCATTAACGGTTTTCAATGCCCTTATACGGTATTTCATATTCACGGAAGTTCGAATCCGTCATTTGTTTGTCAGTTTATGTAACTATTTGTTAAAAGCGCTTCCATTGGTCAAAATGGGAAACGGTTAAAAGCCGGGATATTTGAAGCCCAATTCATTTAAAAAAATTATCAAATGAAATTCTTTGTTATTTAAATAATATATCAATACGGTGCTAGAATATATCTGGTAAAGTAAATCGACTTCCTATATTTTTATGTACATGTTTTTTTTTTAAATAAAGCGTTTTCAAACAAATAGTAATTTAATTCCCGCAGTATACAATAGAAATAAAATAATATATATAGCGAGTTTCTGTATCAAACAAGCAAAATAAGGGAAAATTCTTTGAGACAACATCTCTGATATTTACATATAACTGTACTTCATGCATTGTCTCTTTGTTTTTTTATAATGCTATGAGTATTCTTCCTTTAATTTAGTGTAGTTATATAAATTTTGGGCATGTATCTCGAATAACTTTGGCTCATTCCAATTAGGTAACACCCCGTCCCCCGCAGTAAACAATAAAATGCAGATTTAAATTTCTGTGCACAATTTTTGTAGCCAATATTAATTTATTTATTCGACACATTTGTTTTACCCCCATACATTTGGTTTAGTCTATTTTACACAAAATATAACATTAAAATACAGATTGTTCTAACTTGACACATTTGTTTTAGTCAATATTACCTAAATATAGCATTAAAATACTTATTATTTAACTGATCAAACCATTTGCTTTAGTCCAAATTATCCAAATATAACATTTAAATACAGATTTTCTTACTCGACACATTTTCTTACTCCATATTATTCAAATATAGCATTAAAATACAGATTTTACTTACTCGACACATTTGTTTTATTCCATTTTTTGAAATAAAGCATTACAATACAGACTTTACTTACTCGACACATTTGTTTTAGTCATTATTACCCAATTATAACAATTAAATACAGATTTTTCTTACTCGACACATTTGCTTTAATCTATATTATCCAAATATTTAATTTTACTTACTCGACATATTTGTTTTAGTCCATATTACCAAAATATAACATTTAAATGCAGATTTTTCTTACTCAACAGTTTTGTTTTAGCCAATATTAACAAACTATAGCATTAAAATACAGATTTTACTAACTCACCACATTTATTTTAGTCCATATTATCAGAAGTCCATTATTACTAATATTAATAAAAAAAAACAAACAAAAACAAAACAAAAACAAAAACAAAAAACAAATAAGCAAAAAAAGAAAAAAAAAAAAAAAAAAAAAAACAAAACAAAAAGAAAAAAACAAAACAAAACAAAAAGAAATAAAACAAACAAACAATAACATAAAATACAAGATAAAAAAATAAATAAAAATAAATAAATAAATAAAAAACTGAGCATGGAAGAAAAATAAATTTTGCTTACATGCCATGCTTTGTTGTTCATATTGATCATGAATAAATTTATGTTTGTATTTCAGAATTTATGAATTGCATTGCAGGGAGAAAATTGAATAATTCCGTTCCATATAATTTGATTTTAATGCTACTTATCAGGGGTTTCTTCATATAAAACGTGTAGAACATAAAAAAATATTATTTTTTATTATATGAAATACAAAAATACCTAAGTACTGAAGAGACATAAGTTGTCGAAATGCGCATATGCAGAATTTGAAT
>MJUU01029086.1:6528-59007 GCA_002080025.1 Modiolus philippinarum
GTAAATGATGTCAACATAAGCCAAAAACTGGGGATTGTCAATAGTAAGGATATCGTCAATATACCTGCTATTATCATTGAAAATAGAAATAAGTTTATCACTATTTGGTACAGTTCCATTTTGTAGTTTTTTCATGAATTCCCGTTCGTAACAGAACAGAAAAAGGTCTGTAATGAGAGGTGCACAATTAGTACCCATGGGGATTCCAATGACCTGATGATAAACAATGGTGCCGAAACGAACATAAATGTTGTCTAGCAAGAGATTCAGTGCGTTAATCATATCATCACATGTCCAGGAGCAATAATTGTTGTAAGAGATATTGGAGAAGAATCCTTGCGTTTTGTTGCAGCAAATAAACTGAAGACCCGAAAATTTAAAAGACCATTTAATAAGTTCACCCAATTTAGATTTAATCAAATTATGCGGAAGGGTTGTATAAAGTGTAGAAAAATCATAACTGTCTTTTTGTCTCATGGACTTCGGCTCTTGACAAGTCTGTTGGGGTAATTTTGTTATTACCCCAATATATTGTTTTTTTTTCTTTCTTTTATCTTATCTTATTAATTGATTTATTATTATTTTTTTTTGCCTAAAATTGCGAACCTTTAAAGTCGACTGACAAATAACATAACATACGGTGGAAGATTTAGGAGCACAAGTTTCGTTTTTTTTTTACAAAACAACGGCAATAGAATACCGAAGTAACAAAGGAGTGGACTTTACAAAAATCGAAGTCCAAAGACATGGCCCAAACGAGGACACAGAAAACAATGACGTTAGACAGATACAAAGCACAGAAATAAAAATCACAACATTCAGAACAAAGGCACTCACATTCTGAACTCCAGTGAGACTGAAAGAGACATTAGGTGCTACGGAAGGGTAAGCATGTCCTGCTCTGTTAACAGCACCCGTCACACTGTAAGTGAGTCAATTTAGGAAAATGTCAAAATCGGTAGTCAAATCCGGGAAGACGTGAGTCGAGCTGAAAATGTCCTCTTTCATTTGGTCGTCCATCAGGACAAGATTCCACATAATCAAGACTACAGCGACTGTACTGGTAAACCTAACAGATAACGATGAAAGATTTTGAAGACCAAAAATATTATATCAAATAAGGCATCGGAATTTTTTTAGTTGTTCAAATAGTTGATGTAGATAAAAAGCCGTGTTGGCATAAAAGGAAAACCAAAATTAGCTGAGGACAAAGCATTGTCAGAGGGAGATTTTCATTAATTTATGGAATGTGTAAACGTTCAAATAATGAAACTTTTGTTTGTTACGATACTAAAATTGCATGCTCTTGATAATGAATATCAAATGACACAAGTATTCCGATTCACCATGATATCTGATAAGTACTAGGGAATAACGCATTGTACTAAGCTAAAGAGGCAGAAAGGGCAAAAATACGACATCTGTTAACTGGAAAATTTTCAGGCAGATACAGGAACACAAAGAAGGAAATAAAAAAATACCGAAGTTACTGAAAATGAGCTTTCTTTTGTTTTTGTCATAAATATGCATAAATTGTTTTTTAAATAAAAGAGACAATCGGAAATACCTGCAGTAAAACACAAAACCTGTATTATGTACGATTAAACACATGTTAAAGCAAAAAACCGAAATGTTCAGAAATAAATAGTTTTTAAATATCCCGCTAGTATTCATGACGATATTGTTGTGTTCCAGATATTGAACTTTTTACTTCCCTGTTGAAGAAAAATGACGATTTTGTCACAAAAACGTTGAAATATTGTCTAATACCATTATTGTAAGTACCCTCGAAAACAGTTTTTGATATTTTGATATTGATTACTTTGCTTTCGTGAATTTAATTGATATTAATATATAGATATAATTTTACATTGTGTTAGATACAAAGGTAGTCAAGGACGTTAAAAACCTCCCAGTCAGTTACCCTTTTACGTATATACAGGTTCTTTCAAAACAGAAAGTAAAACTCATATTGGAGAAATTAGAGGACATTATTTAAGGGGGTGGTAAGGAGGGGTCCCTAACACGAAAGAACGTGCTTAAAAATTGCCGAAAACGAAACACGAGTGATAAAAATGGCAAATCACGGAACACGGAAAATTGTTGCTCGTAGTTTGCCGAAAACTTGAGAAGCCATTATCATTTATAGTTATTCATGCATCTTATCTAAAGTTTTTTTTACATGAAAGCTCTTAAAATCAATGAAATCTGTGAAATTCTGCTCTTTGATACTTTCCGGTACCATAACAATTCTGATTGTAAAAAGTCCCGATTTTTTTACAGGAAAATAAACACGCACGAAATATAAAATATCCAAAACGAATCACGAGCTCAAAATATGGACAAAACGAGGCACGTGAAATAATGCCAACACGAAAACACGAGGAATAAAAACTTAAAACACGAAAACACGAATTGATAAAACGCCAAAAACCTTGCACGAAAATAACCCTTTACCACCCTATGCAACATTTTGTAGTTTTATTGGAGTGTAAAAGGGTGGACCGTAGCACATTTTCACGGAATGAAGCGCGCTAGCGCTTCATGTGAAAAATGTACTACGGTCCACCCTTTTTCACGACAATGAAACTTCAAAATATTGCATTCAATACTTATAATTACATTCCGTAAATGGAATGCAAGTTTTCATGCTTGATAACGTAATGAAATTCGTGGATGATGATCGGAAGTACTCGTAACCAATTAAATAAGGGGATTTCCATACGAAGCAGAATGAATGTAATTATTATCTAAAACAGCCTTGTAATCTACATTTATCAGTACTGAATTTCGTGCAATGGAGAAATACATGAATGTCTCCATTCTATTGGAATGAAAATAATATATGACCTGTGATATTTCCACAAGTGAAATTTACCTGTTTATTTCTTGTTTAAACGGTTTCTGTTCAAAAAAAAAAATCTATAAAATTCATTTCTGGACCGATTTTCATGAAATTTGCATTGATAAAAAGAGCTTGATATGTAGATTCTTACAGTAATTTTGAAATAATTTAAAATGATGTTATAATTTACTATATATCCAAGTAAAATATAACGTCAAATAGTTTTATTCCAATTTCACAGATCATAAATTATTTTAAAATCACTGTAAGAAACTACATGTCAAACTCTTTTTAACAATGCAAATTTCATGAAAATCGGTTCAGAAAGGAACTCTATAGAATTTTTTTAACAGAGATAGTTTTAACAAGGAATGCACAGGTAAATTTCAATTTTGGAAATACTTTTGAGCACAGACTGTAAACAGATCGCAGGTAAAGATGCTTACGTCGGATACAGTCAACCATATCACGGGAAAAACAAAATCAAATTCAATCCAATCCAGTATACGTGTAAAAATTGCAAGTTATTGGAATCTTAAGCCAATTTAACATATTCGTATAGAATATCCCGTCGATATCCACAATTACTTAAAGATTGTATGTTACGCCCCAGTTTTTCTGGATTTTTACCATTTCCGGCATTTTTCAGTACCATTTCCATAAAATCGAGGAATAAAAATGCCCTTTATAATTAGCTGTTTGTGAGTCATATTTAGATATAAAATTTCACATCTTCTGTAAAACTTCTTAAAATTGAAATAAGTTTATCACTATTTGTAGTTTTTTTTTTTTTTTTTTTTTTTTTTTTTTTTTTTTTTTTTTTTGTTATGAATTCCCGAGACCCTATCGTTGTTTACGTTTGTCTTTTGGAATTATTGTGGGTTTTTTCTTGTGCAGATCCTATTTACTTTGTGGCATGTGGCTATGTTTTTCGGCCATTGTAGGTGTTTCCTGTAATCTTTTTTATTCTATTTTTGTTATCTTTGGGTGCAACTTTGACCATATCGTAATGTTTGGAAGTGTTCTCTCGTCATAATTTGTAGGTAGAAAAGTTCTTGACTTGGCAAATTCGCTTTGTTGGAAATCGATAGGTTTATATTCTATTTTTTCAAATGAAAGCAACTTTGTTAGAAACTATGTCGACAGCAACAACACATATTTTTCACCAAGTCCTTTCAATTTTGACTTTATTCTATTTACATTTTACCGACAACTTAGGCGGTGACCTATGATAATTATCTTTTCAAAACCTAAATCTGCTGGTGACCTTGCTAATAATTGTGTTGTTAAACATATTAATAATGTGTTTGCCTTAAAAACTAATCAATATCATAATTATTACTTGATGGAATAAATTTAAATTTCTTTTCTTCGGACAAGTGTAAAAAAAACTTGGACTATCAAGAGATTCTGTACGTGTATCAGATAACTTACACATTTACTTATAAAATCTAACTCCTTTTCAATTTCCAATTAACAAAGTTGCAAAATTCTGTCTTCTTAGGCTACATATTTTTGTCTATCTAATTCAATTCCTGGCCTAAATTTCACTTATTCTTCTTTTAACAAAATCTTACATCATTTTCATCTTTGTGTATTTTTTTTCCGTTTCAAAATCTTTTTTTTTAGCTCTCTATATATGTTCTTACTATATAACCCTGACTAGGATTTATATCATTGAATAATTTTTTCCTCCAATATATAATATAAAATCATATTCCAATTTATTATGCACAAAATAAAGGAACTGCTTTCACTGAAAGAGTTCTGAATTTCCCAAATGTGATCGAATTCTTAAAATTTGCTTTAAAAGGGTTTTCATCCTTTCACTTGTAAGCAATTTTTAGCATGTATATATCAAACATTAGTGTACAACAGTAGTAGAATACAGAAGGAACAATGCACAAGATTACACAAATCATAGTCCAGAGATACGGCAAAAGCAAGAACACCAGAAGACAGAAGACCAAGGACACCTCACCCAACAAAAACACAAAAAATGGTACCAAAACCCTACTGCTGGCTGAAGTGCATCAATCGAACATAGAAACATGCCTCAATCACTAATACTGCCATATTGAATGATGTCTTATTGACACCAAATATATTTTTTGAAAATTTCATTTGAATTTTTACTGGCATCTACAAAAATGTCTAGTATTTAATTCTGATTTCTCTTTCACCAACATATCAAGACACAAATTGTTTGACTACTATGTAGTAATATGGATTTAACACAGGACAAAAAGTTGTATATTAGCCTGATTTAAAAACTGTTTGCATACTAGATAATCATATCCTTTTGCAAACCTTCCAGATTAGTTGAACATCGCTGCTTAGTATTTGTATTCATTAGCTAATTATATTTGATTGCCATCACATAAAACATTATCTATTTTCAAATTTCTTTCAAACTTATTGAATATCACGATTTTGGATTAGTCAATATTCACTGTCAAAATCCACTATTTGCAATATATTGACAACTTGTTTAGACAATTTTGAGGAATTATGACAGATTCGGACATCCAAACAACATCATACGATTATAATAAACATGATATATTTTTATTCAAATACAAAGATGGGTGTAAAATGTCCAATCAAGTATATTTATAACATCATTCATATAAACTGAAAATAATTTAATGCTTGAAATACACCCAAACGACAAAAGAACATAATTTTTTTACCAGTTTAATCGCATATCGAAACTCTGTATACATGTTCTTAAAATTATCCGAATCATTTAAATAAAGACTTGTACGTTTAAAAGTAAAGCTTCCCTTTTGACAGTGTCATTGACTTTTTTTTAAAAAGTGAAAGATACATATAATTTCTGTTTAGATTTAAAAGTTTTATCAGTCAGACATTCTAGTGAAAATATATGATCACCTGTACAACAATCTTTTCTGAAGTCAATTTGTTCTTTACAAACTAAGTTATCTTGTTCTAGAAAGTCTTCTAATCTGATAGAGAAGAATTCTTAAAAAAAAATCCCAAAGCAATCCGAAAGAGTCACGATTCTGGAATTTGTTTGCTCATTTGAGCAACCACCTTTAGACATTGGTTCATATATATATATATATATATATATATCTGTTTTTCAATATATATGTCCGATTGCAACAAAAAATTACATAAGACAACATAAGAAAAAACAATGAATACACAACAAGTATTCTATGTTGGCAACCTTTCTTGCCATTTTTTAACTGTTGAACAGTTTTTTTAACCATTTTTTAAAATGTTTAACAACTTTCTTACTATTTGTTTAGTGTGTAATAGCTTCCAGTACCTTCTCAGCTGCACTTAAGTCTCTTCGTGTTTTTAGAACATAATGAAACTAGCTCTTTGCTTTAGAAAAAAAATTTTGTTCGTTACCTTTTAAAATGAATTTCGCAAATAAAAACACCTTGGTCGCATGGGTGTTCGAGCAATCGACTGTTATATGAAAATATCGTATAGTATCAAACGATCAACAAAAAACAATATTTTGACGTCTATATTTTGCTGCTGTTTGTCTATCCGATTTTGCTTATGGAGACGACTCAGTGTCTTATAGACTAAACCTCACCATGGAAATCGGCATGTCATCTTCTACTTTGGAATATGTTCTAATATTTGATTACTTCTATATATACATAAACTATGGATCATAATTTTTTAAATTTTCCACTTCGACCTGGTGTTTCCGTATTTATTTCTTTTTAGCAAAATGTATCCGATAAGCATAGATAAAACTATATGTAGAATATTTATTTATTTATTTAATTAGGTTTTTTTCGTGCTTGACTGTATTGTTGGTGCTCAACTTGACATAGTTTTATATCTAAATCCAAATTGACAATCTAGTGCCAGTTGTCAATTTAGGACCTGTTAAATTATAAATATTTCTGATTCTTTTCAGTTTCAATGGCGTCCTGTGGAAATCAACAATTTTGTACGTTATGCTTAGAGGACGACATTTCGAATGAGGCAGTCACGTGGTGTATAGATTGTGAAACATTTCTGTGTTCTACCTGTGAAAAACATCACAAAAGAAATAAATCGTCAAAAGACCATAGAACTATTGCCTTAGACGAATATGAAAAGTTACCTGCATTCATTCTTAACACCAGCAATCGGTGTGTTGAACATGATAAAAGATATGAATTATACTGCCGTTTCCATGACAGCGCGTGCTGCGTTCAATGTATAAATGACAAGCACAAAGGATGTCGCGATTTACCCCTTCTTACTGATGTTTTAGGAAATATAAAATCATCTGCCGCCATGTTCCAAATTGAAAAAGATATTATGGATATTAAGGAAAGTTTTGACAAAATCGAGAAAATCGTGTCAAATAAAACCGAAACGCTTGAAAACCAAAAAGAAAAGGGCGTTGTTGCAATTCAGAGAATGCGAAAATTGATAAATGACCACCTAGACAAACTTGAAAATCAACTTCTTGAAAAGTTACTCGATGAATATTCTAAACTGAAATCGATCACTGAAGAGCTTATGTGCAAACTTGAAGAACGAAGGAAGCACATCGACCTGCTGCGTGAAGATTTTGTAAAAATGAAAAACTTTGCTACTGATCTACAAACATTTGTGGGATCGAAAATAATTGAAGATTTGAGAAAGGCGGAGTCAAAATACATAGAGGGTTTGCAATCATCTGGGGAACTGAACACAAAGTATTTACAGGTCAGTATGTCGTCTGCTGTAAACTCCATTGTGAATGATGTCAAAAGTTTTGGTGATATATCCGTACGTTCCGCTGCAAACAGTTTAGAGCTGAAAAGTGGCACAGATATCCGTGAACAAATGCCTGTGACGAAGGTAAGAGATATCACATACATTAAGCCGAAACTTAAAAAAATGATCAAGATGCCAAAACAAGATAAACAACATGAAAAAATGGAAATCACAGGATGTCAGATATTACCCGATGGTCAGTTATTGTTTGTAAATCGCAACAAAAAATGTTTGATGTTATTTTCTGAAGATGGTGAATACACTCGAGATGTTGTAACATTTGGTTCACAACCTTGGAATGTATGCTGTATTGGTGACAATACAGTTGCTGTAACATTGTACGACGCAAAAATGGTGAAAATTGTTGACGTTAAGAATAACAAAATAACAAAGTCTTTCGGTACAAAAGATAGCTGCTATGGGATCGACTTTAATCAAAGATCCATGATATTGACCACCGGAAAGCCCCGACCTGACGTTTTGTCACTTGACATAAACAACGAGACAATCAGTAAGGTGGTAAGTCTATATGCGACTGTACGATGTGTAACTTGTTTTGAAAACAAGATTTATTTGGCTCATTTATTTGAAGACAGTGTTCTCTGTTACCAACAGAATGGCGATTTGTTGTGGACATACAAACATGATAACATTAAATCGCCACGCAGTTTGTCCGTAGATAGAGACGGTTTTGTTTACGTATCATGTGACGAAATCCACAAGATAGTTGTTTTGACGCCTGATGGTAAACAAGGCAAGGTGATTTTGACACAGAATGATGGTTTACGTGATCCAGTTACATTAAATATTGACAAAAGGACGTCCACACGACTTGTAGGAAACTTTGATGACGGCAATGCCTTCTTGTTCAAAATCTGAATAATATGCAACCGATGTTTCGTGCTAATCAGTTTTTAAAAAAAGACGAAACTCGTCAGATGTTTAATCCTTCCTTTCTGCTTTAAAGTGCCACCATGAACTTGCTTTTTTAAGATAAATGAATGTTAAATATATCCCTGCCTGTTCTGTCTACCTTTTTAGCTCATGTAAGCTTTTGCCATCACAATGCGTCTCTCGTCCGTGGTTCGACCATCGTCCGTCCGTCAACAATCTTCCCCTCTTAAACCACTAAGCAAAATAAAGCTAAATTTTGCCTTTATCACAACCAGGGTATGCCTTCTAAAATATGTGTTGGATTTTTCCGCCGGCCAAACAACATCGTCGCTGTTGCTGAAAATAGAACTTGAGGTAAATTGCAGTTTTTGGCCAATAGCACAAAACATAAGATCCCCGGGGGGGGGGGGGGGGTGTCACTCACTATATAATGGGTGGTGGGGAGGTTCTGACAAACGGGGATGCTTTTTTCAGATTTTTGTCTACGATGGGGTATGTTATTTGAACTTTTCCTCTGAAGGGGTCTATAAAAACCAGTCTCTAATGGGGTTATAATTAACTAAGAACATTTTATCATGGGGTTTTAATTGGATCATAGACATGTCAGGTCAGCATCTTTATTGGATTACATCAGTAATCTCTCCTTACACAGCTTGTCTGGTATTTATATATTAGGAATCTCTGTATGTTGTCTTTTGCACATATGTTAATTAGACGGATAATACAGGATTACAGGATTTTAATATCATTTTGGAAAATTTTCATTAACTGTTCTTGATTTTTTTTTTTGCTTATGTTGTGTAATTTGAAAATTTGACATTAAAAGAATGCATAATATTGGCATCTTAGTCTACAATGGGGTTGCAAATTTACAATAGAAGTCTACAATGGGGTTGTAAATTCATGTAAAAGTAGTCTACGAAGGGGTCGGGGTTCAGGACCAGTATCCGAACCCCCCCCCCCCCCCCTCCGGCTTAAGATATTAAAACTCTGACAGTGCAAATTGTTTAGAACAGCAAGATCTACCACCCTGCAATTTTGAAGGAATTCCGAAAACCCATATAGGGTTTTAAGCTCTTTTCACCAAAATTTCTAACTTTTCTTACGTCTTATGTGTTCGTTAAATTATAAAAATAAAGGTCAAGTGTAAATTGATCAAATGTTTGCCATGGCAAGATCTACATACCCTTTAATTCAAACGAAAATCCAAACCCATTTTAGAGTTAATGCTCTTTAATCACTCATATTTTACAATTTTTATTCTTTCCATCACTTATTTATAAGTTGTAGAGGTCAAGTGTAAATTGAAAAAAAAAAAATGTTTGCCATGTCAAGATCTACATAGCCTGCAATTATGAGGCAAATCTAAAAGGTCATGTAGGAATTATAGCCCTTTTTCTCCAAATTCTCATAATTTTCATTTTTTTTTTGTGTGTGTCTCTTAATTCCAAAACTCCAATAAAAGATAAAGGCCAAGGGTAAATCGATATAATGTTTGCCATGGCAAGATCTACCTACTCTTATGAAAGAAATTTCTTAACCCATTAGGAGTTGTCCTTTATTCACCAAGAATAAACATTTTTTTTTTACATTTTTCGACATATATTTCCAAAATAATAAAAATAGAGGTCAAGTGTAAATGAATAAAAAATTTGCTTTGTCAGGATCTATCTAAACTGCCATTTTGAGGCAAATTCATAGAGTAATGTGGGAGTTATTGACCTTTGTTCAAAAAAAATATTGCAACTAAGCCAAATGGAACCAATCTTGACAACAATAATCCTTGGGTGTTCCCATTTTTAGTTCGCCTTAATGAATTAGAGGGGGAGTATTGTACTACCCCGGGGTATACGTCCTCATCTGCGCATCCGAGTCAGCATTTAGGAATATATCTTGGTAACTATAGCTATGAAGGGTAGGGTATTCAGATTCATCTTTGGTTATTTCACAGCCTACAAGAAAATTATACCTATATTTTATTGCTTGATTACCTTTCACAAAATTTTTGGTCTTGAGTTCATATCTCACTAACTGTACATGATAAAATCATCTAGCCCTTCATTTGCATACATCTTTGATGGTGGGTCAACATTCAGGCAAAATTAGGTCACTTTAATTTGAACTTATATTGAAGATCACATTGGAGTTCATATCTCAGTAGCTGTTCATTGTAGGATCCTCCAACCTTGCTTGTGCGTGCATCTTTGGTTGTAGGTCACTATTCAGAGGACACTTTGACTTATATTTTCCGCAAGATTGACTTACATTAAAGTTTACGTGCGAGTTCGTATCTAGTTACTGTACATGGTAGCATAATGTAACCTTGCGTGTGAATGTATCTTCGGTTTTAATCAGCATCCGTGCAAAATTAGGTCACTTTGACTTACATTTTCTACATGATCAATTTTCTTCAAGCTTATAGATGAGTTTAGATCTAAGTCACTTCACAAAGTAGGATAACCTAACCTTGCATATGCGTGTATCATTATTCAGGCAAATAGGGTAACTTTGACATATATTTTCAGCTTGATCGACTTAGGTACAAATTTATAGACATGTACTATACATGGTAGGGTCACCTAATGTATGTATCTCTGATGGTAAGTCAACATCCAGGCAAAATAGGTTCACTTTGACGTATATTTTGTCGATTGATTGACTTGCGTTAAAGTTTATAGATGAGTTCATATCTCAGTCCCTTTACTTGGTAGAATCATCTAGTCACTTTACATAGTAAGATCATCTAACCTTGCATATGCATGTAGACGGGAATAAAAGCCATGTCCTTGATAAACTGGAGTTTTCTGTGTATCGTGTCCGTTTTTGTCACATGTACATTCACTCCATATCCTTTCATATTTTTCTATGTATCAGCATGCAGACTAATTTGACCTATTTTCCGCTGATGGAAATTTACGGAAATGTTTATATCTCGATCACTATACATGATAGGATCACCTAATGTATGCATCTCTGATGGCAGGTCAGCACTCAGGCAAAATAAGGTCACTTTGACGTATATTTTTCGCCTGATTGACATACGTTCAAGTAAATCGATCAGTTCAGATCTCAGCCATTTTACATGGTAGGATCATCTGACCTTGCATTTGCGTGCATCTCTGATGGTAGATCAGCATCCTAGCAAAATAAGGTCATTTTGACCTATATTTTCCGCTTGGTCAACTTACATTCAAGTTTTGGGATGAGGTCAAGTCTGAGTCACTGTGCAAATTAAGGCCATATAACGCATTCATCTCTGTTGGTAGATGAGCATCCAGTTAAAATTAAGTCACTGTGACATTGTGCCATAACGAGGCAAACTTTGCAATCATGGAATTATGCAATTATGCCCAAGAGGCTGACGGTGTCCGGGTGAGCGATACAATCTATGGTTTATACATGTGTTTTAAACTCGTACGAATATCAAATATTTTCGGCTTTTTTTAACAATAAGTGTACTGTTTACCCAATAAAAAAATTCATTAAAATTGAAAGGATATGGAGTAAAAGTACATTGTAAAAGCAAACAATGGAACAAGGCTTTTAATGTTCGTCATCCTGATAAGGCTTTCAACAATGAGCTTTGCTCATACATATAATGGTGATGTCAAAACGGTACCATGCACCGGGTTAAGCTTAATTCATTGCTAAATGCAAAACGCAAAACATGTTGTTATACCCCCGTAACGAAGTTGGGGCATATTGGAATAACCTTGTCAGTCAGTCCGTCCGTCTACTCGTGGACTTTTTTGTCCGACGTCAATCTCGGAAACCCTTCAATATTTCTCATTCAAATTTTGTATGCGTGTTAGTAACCACAAGAACTTGCATGTCCTATTTTCAGATTGATTAATTATTTTTTTTAACTTAATGCAGGGGGGGGATTTTCCAACTTAGGATTTATACGTTAAACAATTGTCCGAAGCTTATCTCAGAAACCCTTCTGAATATCCATTTCAAATTTTTTTAAGTATTATATAAACATGTGCACCTGGTATTTTCAGATTGATTAATTAAATTTTGAAAAAAGTTACGGCTATTTCCATATTTTGGTACTTAAGTACAAATAAGGTAATTTTATGTCCGGTGGCAATCTCAGACCATCTGTAGAATATCTTTTTCAAATTTTGTAAGAATGTGTAGTACCTTATGGACCTATGCATCTGGCATTTTCAGATTGATTCATCAATTTTTGATAAAGATATTGCAACTTTGGCGATTTTGAACTTTGTATAATTTCTGGAAAAAGTGGAGGAATATCATCATGTTTATACTTGTATTGTGTTCACACTTGTAATGTGTACAGACCTGAATTGTGTCAACACACACTTAACTTTGCACTTACCATATTGATTCAGAATTCAATGAGCGTGGTGTATAACTGGCTGATATTCGTCGACAGCTCTAGTTTTTACTGATAGATGTGAAATCATCAAAACACAGAAAATTAACTGGCAAAGTGTTCTAACAATGGCTGTTATCCGTTGTACGACAAAAAGACTAACAGAAGACATAAACAACCACAGGGTACTCATCTAGTCAATTTCAGGAAAACTTGGTACCATGAATTGATAGTGCCTACTTCCGATCTTAAATTCAATATGAAAGTGACTTTAATAAAAAAAAAAAACAAAACAAAAACAAAACAAAACAAAAAAAAAACAAAAAAAAAAACATATATTAACTATAGTAGGCAAGATTTGATCAATACGAGACATTCATTACATGCAATATTAAAAATCCATTATTGTGTATTGTTACATCGTGATAAATTTCATTTACTTTGGGATCGATTTAAATCCATTTCAGTCTGTAGGCTATTCAAATACAAGTCGATCTGTATTTGATAAAAATCCTTGTTAATGTTCAATCTTTAAAGATATGCCGATAAAGACATTTGCTTCATTATAACTAAATACCGAATTTACTCTAAATATAGTTTCTGCAGAGGGCCAATTCGACAGCTCTACGGTGTATATCAAATCAAACATTCGAAAGACCATAAACCGAAATAATGTGTAAAATCTGATAGAAAGTAATAACCGATATGATCTCAATGAAAAACCAAAATCAGTTAACTACAAAACTGATCACGAGTGAGATTGCAACAAAAATCCTGAATTTGAAGGAATCTCTCATGAAAGAAAAAATATGTACTTGCCAATTATGGCTTTTCATTTATATACAGCTATTTAAAATTATTAAGATTTTCGATCTTCTAAATGTTTTGATTCAATAATCACTGAAAGACCATAAGATGTCTAATTGGCAATTTGCAGAAACTAAAGTCACAGTTACTACAGTTACCTCGGTATTTAGTTGTGCCGATATCTCACCTATTTTGATGCCAATAATCTTTACGGGTTGGCGATGGTGCTGCCTCTCCACATGGGGGACTTCGCTCAAGCAAAATGACGAGATCCTGAAGTACCCCGACAACCACGAATTTGGCATCATGATCTTCGCGCCAATGCCAGAACCGACTCTGAGAAGAACTTCTTCAAGCCCATGGCCAACTCTTGCAAGATCAACGGGTCGTCTTCACCGAAAACCAAGCAGATGTCCACATGAAGACACCAAGCTCACGATCAGCTCACGATAGGTGTATTTGGGAGCCTGCAAGATTCTGGTGTAAGACTTTCACTACCGATTCGTGCGGAAGATCTGCGTTTGCAGGACCCTGTTGCTTTTCATCGAGACACTGACAGCTTGGGCTACAAGATACATACCGGCGACTTCTCCCGGGATATCGCCCCGCACGTCCAGGTAGAATTCGACACCTCCAACTATCTCCCTGAACATCCCTCCAGGTCCCAGTCAGCATGAACAAGAAGGTCATCGGGATTTTCAAGGGCGAGTACGGCGGCAAAACCATGACTGATTTCTTGGGGCTTTTGGCGAAGCTATACGCTTTCATGGCGGACCACGGTCAGGCCATCAAGAAAACAAATGGGGATCCCAAAGCACAGAATCGCCTTCGAAAACTACAAACGATGCCTCCAGCAGTAGATCCATAGGCCTATGAGCATCCTCTGTAGTTACCTCCATTAGATCTATGCCGACGAAATCAACAAATCTATCGGCCAGGGACGAGAAGCGCCACATCTTCCCAGACTGAGTCAGCACACTCGCACACGGCCACTACCGCATCTAGATAAATGAGCAGCATGGGAGTACACGGCATTCCCTCTCCCAACAAGCCCCTCGCGAATGTGTAGCTCGAGGAAACTATTTCGGCACTGAGAACGTTTTGACTCATCATCCACCCCATGACCCATCAAATGTAGTATCCTGAACCACAACGACCATTATGGCCCACTGGACGTGCTTGCATAGACCTGAAAGACTCAAAGTATAGTAAAGTAAGTGAGAAACGAACCATCAATCTAAAATGAATAATCCAATGGCAACATCGTAAATATAAAGAAGCATACATAACATGAGTACCACACAGAAAACAAAAATGAAGACACACACACATGCAAAGATAAACAACACCGACACAATAAAAAAACAATGTGTGAGATCAGGTGCACCTGTAGAGTAAGCATCTCATGCTTCTTATTAGACACCCGCCGAGTTAAACATGTCAAATTCACTAGAAACAGCCTGCCACCACTGGAAGACTATCGGCAACTGGAAATTCGATATAATACCGATACGCTCCAGTATTGCAGCGACTTGGATCTGCGGTCACTATTGCTTGGACATACTGAAGCTCCATTTGGAAGGTCAGGATCTTTACACTATAGATAAAATGGGTAAATCTTGATCTCACTTGAGAAAGCGTATACCCATTTGGCGGATTCTTTAGGATCTCGATATGAACGATCACTAGACTTGGATTGTCACGGGATAGTTGGGTCACAGTCACGAAGAGATGGGTCAACCTCCAGCTGAAGGATAGCGTGAAAGGCATCCACCTATAGGAAGAGCTCCGTGCGACTCAAGAATCGCTAAATGCAAGGAAGAAGCGCTTAGACCACATCGAGAAAGGTATGACGAATTGCTTACAAGTGGTATGTGATTATATGGAAAGGGATATCAATATGCAAAGGGCATGCCATCCGCAGTCTGTCAAAGGGGACGAAAGCAGACAAGGGGTAGTATGCTACGAATTGGCAGGACACTGGCAATATGCTACAAGAAAGGATCAACGCCTTGGATCCAAAGATTTAGTCTTACCGGGAATCAGCTCGACTAGAAGTCGAAGCCCTCGACGAAAACACCGAGTCTCACTACGGAATCGATCGCGGATAGCTGAAGGTGATTATCACAATCTTTCTGGTGTCTCGAGGGACCGGAAAGATTACCGTTTGGGGATTATTGCAGGTCGGATTTCTTGGTACAGGAATTATAGGTCTCATTCTTACGTATGCCTTTTTCACAACGCCTCTAGTCCGATGCAGCAAGACCATTGCGATACATCTTGTCAGTGCGCTGCAACTTGGGCTTGTAGAAGGATTCCTCGATCTTCGTCGTTGAAGTCCTTGAGGCGATAGTATGGCTGCATCACTAGGACCTGAGCGATGGGGAAGACTTCCGCGGTCCAGCGCAGACTTTATCCCTTCTCGAATGTGTCCTTCTTGGTGATCCAGACTAACTTGGATCGGCAACGTCGAATATGTACAGCTGCATGGATGGTAGGTCTCCGTTAATGTTTCAGAAGACCTTGGTAATGTTCTCTTTCTTTCTGGCTGCGGTGGGTGTCATCTTGATGGATCTATGCTTAATGGGAAATACTGGGAACGGGATCGTCAAAGACGGGGAGGTAGATGCGCATGGAATTTGAACATATTCTTCACGGTATGTTTTAAACGCTCCACCACGCTCGACTTCTCTTCGTTCTCAGTGAAGTCTTAGGCGCGCGATCCTTGTAAGACGGTCTGGAAGGCATTTCGCACCGTGACCTATCTTATCCTTGAGCGTCACCAGCTAGTTGCATTTGGAGAAGACGCCGTTGATGCTCAAGACGTACTTGAAGCCTTGGTTATCGCTTGAGAAGGTAGCCCAGGACTAGTCCTCCCTACCTACCACTATGCGACACTTCTGGAACTTGCGTTTTGCTTACTTATGACTTTAACTTTAAATCCGGAAAAATCCTACGCTGAAACCTCGAATTTAATACCGCGAATGCAGAAAACCCTATACAGAAAATCGACGTAGAAGACCTTACTAAGAATGCCTAACGCGAGAAGGTATAACCACTTTCTCCTCCAAAAACGATCCATCCGAGATCTGATCATCGGGAGACCGGGCTGCGTTAAGACGACGTTCCTGAATAACCTCCTCCTGTGATATGGACGGCTCGCCTGCGATCGCTTCATCAACCCATCTACCAGCTGCTGCGGGCGGGAGCTGAGTTTATCGAAAGACGATATCCTTGACCTTCTCTTCATCCAGGGTCAGTACCCCGAATCGTTGATCGATGTAGTAGACGTGATGAAGCCACCACCTAAGCCAAGCGGTATCGAACCCTCCTTTGAGCATTTTAGTGACGAACCCAATCCTTGCGACCTCTACCCCTCTCGCAAGAATCTCATGGTCTTCGACGAGTTGATGCTGAGCAAGCAAAGTAAGTGCGATGACAACTACGCGTGCGGTCGCCATAATAACATTTACTGCCTCTACCTATGCCAAAAGTACTTCAAGCTCCCGTGGCAATCGATTAGGGAGAATATTCATCTGCCTCTTCGAGATAATATCTGCCGGGACCATTTCAGCGATCTCATCCCAACTCATTTCGATACCCTATGCGTCCTCTGCTGGTCCAAGCCTCACGGATTCATGACCATCGATCTTATGAGCCCAAGTCGGAAGGAAAATATTGGTGTTATCTATACTACTTCTACTTAGTCGAAGATAAAGAATGGATCATTTGCATGAATCAAAGGGACTTGGATCGAGAGTCCTCCTAAGTCCCTATGATCACTAACTTAATGTGAGCACCAGTAGAAGTATGTGTTTATTTACTTAATGGAACCATGGAAAAGATGCAGTAGATGCGGAGCTGAAAGGTACGCTCCCCGAATCGATGAGCAGGATTTCGATGGAAGGACGTATAATTCCCAATCCAGCCGGAAACCTCGGCAATTGGCTGGACCACCATGCTGCATACCGGTAAAACCATCCACTGTCATCAGTGCACGTACCCATCCATATCGGGCAGTGATAAATGAAAGAGGCACTTCAGCTATTCCCTGAGGCATGCCACCAATGTGGAATTTCGATCGCCCGCGGCAAGGCTTTGCATCGTATTCACGACCATAGTATAGCCGTACCTATATTGGTCATCCTCTGGTCAGGATAAATGTCCGGTTGTGCAGATCTTTAAACCGGGATCGACCGCGTTTATTTTGTGCTCCTCCAAATGTATGGGCTCGATGCAAGGCTATAGGGCGATGGGGGCAACGCTTAGGTGCGATCGACCCAACGCTTAGAGGCGATCAATCCGATCACCGATCACCGACCCCAAGCAGCGTGAGGTGAATGCTAGAGACTCGAAGGAGACCAAGAACATTATCCAGGCTAACGATTTAAAGCGTCGCCTAGATAAGATCGGACATCTGCGACCTCTCCAAGAAATTCAAGCTCTTGACCTAAAAGGAGACCGCCTCCCAGATTACCCATCGAATAAGCATTGATTACAAACCTCGGTTTGCGTGCAACCCGCTACTTTCAGCTCATTTTGACTCCCAAAGCCGATCATACCTTAGGATTGCAAGTGGAAGATGATGTTATCATGATCCGAGTCTATCCGTTACTTTCGTTGGAGACGTTAACTTTGTCAACGGCATGCGCTATAGGGATTCGCCGGTCCATGGGAGCTCATGGTCATGAAGCATCCCCGAAGATTTTCGAGGTAGTAGACCTGAATATACCTTTGGCGATATCTTACGAGCATCGAGTGCCATGAACCAAAGCAGCTCTGCACTCTCGCCGACATTCAAGGCCAGCAAACGCAAGAAATAGAAGATCGTCTCGTACCCCAGGTACTTGTTTCATAAAAAATGTCAGCCACTCCCTCTCTTTTTCCACAAGGTAAGCAAGTAAAGTTTTCACCAGTCTCAGTTCAACTCACTATTGTCTGGTTATTTCTTAACCTTTCGACATCAGGATTGCACCGTTTGATTTCTGATATATATTTCTTTTTCTGTACAACTGTGTCAAAGACACTTACCTTTGGGTGCCCCTTCTCTTACAATACACATTAATATTCATTGAATTTGGCCTTTGGGGAAGAATATAAGCATTATAAAAAAGAACTTCAGTCTTGTGATTGAAATATTTCTTGATTCTTCTGTGTAATGCTAAAGACTAATTTACCCTTTTGGTTATATTGTTTATATGTTCAGTGCATGAAAAACTTACATTACCTTTTCACATTGACATTCACTAAAAGAGACATACAAAGGTAGTCAAGGTCGTTAAACACCTCCCAGTCAGTCAGACGGCCATTGATAGACATATCAAATGATTCATCAGTTTCTGCTTTGAGCCTATATACATCGACTTTGTCCTGGACACATTTACAACCATTCTATTTTCACTGCACCATTGCGAAAAATCATATTTTGTGCTTGACTTATATAAAGTTTGTCTTCCCAATTGCCGGATATAGTACTATCGTCGGAAAAAAGATCTTTGTTATAATTTGGGTTATATGAGCAGAGTCATTGATATAAATCAAAAATCATATAGGACCTAAAACTGACCCTTGCAGCACAACTACGTTTACTTGTTTGAAATCAGAAACTGACTTTAATCAGTTTAAAATGGAAACAGTCTGTCTCTTGTAGAGAAGTGTAAGGAAATTTTCATTTCTTCATTTTTAGAAGGAGCAATTCGTGATCAAGAAGGTTAAAAGCATTTGATAAACCCAGAAATACCGTTCCAATTAATTCATTTTATCAATAGCTTTAAGCAACATGTCAATCTTAAATGTTAATGCTGTTTGACAGGAATGATTTGGACGAAAACCTGATTGCAGTAAATAAAGTATATCATATTTATCTAAGAAATTCATCAAATTATTTTTCACATGTCTTTAAAAAAACTTATGCTGAAGGCAAAATTGCAATAGGTCTATAATTAGAGACATCTTTTCGAGAACCTTTGTTTTTAAAGATTGGGACGACTTTTAACAGCCAGTTTGATGAAAGAGTGGATAGTTTATTTGTTTATGCTCAAATAAAATATAGATAAAGGTTAAGAAATAAAATGAGATGACATTTTTAGAATTGTTGCCTTTATATTGTCAAGACCAGTTGCTTTTGATATATCAAGTATTTTTTTTGCTGCTGATGTACAGACTGGTTTGACATCAAGGGTATAGTGAAAACGATATTTTCTGGAATACTTTCCGAAATATAATTATCGAGTTTTTCTGTACATTTGATATCGGTATCGGTATTAAGATTCACATCATAAGTGAATTATTAAAGACATCTGCATTACATTTTGGACTTCACTTACACTTATGCAAGTGTTTCAATAATTTATTACTCTTCTCCTTTGTATCTGTTACTGTATTAGTATAATAATCTTGTTTTGACGATTCAGTCAGGTATTTAACGTTGTTTCTCCATAAACGATAATTATTGATATCTTTTTTCTTGTGATAAAAATCACATTTTCTCATACTTTCTCTTATTTCATCATTCATCCACTAATTTTTTTGTAAACATTTCACTCGCTTTTAAATGATAGGGGCATGATGATTCAGAACTCAAGTAAAAATATTTAGAAAAGCAAAAAATGCTTCATCAGGATACTGTCAAATGAACTCCTCGAAAAAACGTTTACTTTCAAATTCATATATCTATAAGTTATATGATCATGAAATTGTTTTGTTATTCAGTCCCTTATATGTGATATACAAGTCGGATAATGATTAATATTTAATATTTATTTAATTGCAGAACATAAACCCATTAGGGTCGCAGCAATACATACATACACACAACAAACATAATTCAATACAAATTTAGCATACTGATACAAAGACATCATCGGTCTACTCAGTTACTACTGCCTTCATATCATCGGGTGTTCGTGGGTTTAAAACAAAACTTAATTTTTTTTTATTATTTGGTAAAGTAGAAAAAGTTGTAAAAATATTACAATTTTGATAATGATCAAATAGGTTCTTTCTTAATAATCGAAGTTTTCGCAAGTGAAATGAAGTATATATTTTCTGACAAATTGCTGTATAACTAAAGCGGGAAGTTCTCGTAGGATCAGGAGCAAGTTGAGACAAATTAAAAATATTTTTGAGATGTACCCATTTTACAGGTATTTTATCTGACATTAAATCAATGTTAAAATCACCTAAAATAATCAATTCTACTTCAAACAACATACCGGTAGTTTCAAACTTAGCAACCCTTTCAGGATGACTATTTGGTGGCCTATATAACAGGTATGTAGAGCTACATTTTTCTAACGCTCCGAGCATGCGTTAATTGAGAAAAATATGTCAATGGGAGCAAGTGCTCGGACTATCATTTTTTAACGCTCGGAGCAACAAAATACCGGTTCTCCGAGCATGCGTTATAAAATGATGTTATTTTGTTATTGGGAGCAGTTTCTTAGACGTCAATTTTTTTTCTGGCAGTGGGAGAACCGTCAAATACATTTTTACGTTGTTCCGAGCATGAATAACTATAGAATTAATAAGAATGTGCCAACATACGGAAAAGAACTACCTGGAGCATGTGCGGAGTGACATATTTCTTACGCTCCGAGCATGCGTTATTTACAAAAAAATGTCGCTGGGAGAAAGTGCTCGGACTTCCTTTTTTTAGCGCTCGGAGCAACAAAATATCGGTTCCCTGAGCATGCGTTAAATGTTATTATTATTATTATTATTTTTTTTGTTATTCGGAGCAATTGCTTAGACACCAATTTTTTCTGGCAGTGAGACTGCGTCAGATACATTTGTTACGTTGTTCCGAGCATAAATAACCATAGAATCAATAAGAATGCGTCAACCTACGGAAAAGAACTACCTGGAGCATGTGTGGAGTGACATTTTTCTTACGCTCCGAGCATGCGTTAATTGACAAAAATATGTCGCTGGGAGCAAGTGCTCGGAGTTTCATCGTTTAACGCTTGCAGCAACAAAATGTCGGTTCTCCGAGCATGCGTTAATTGATGTTATTTTGTTATTGGGAGCAATTCCTAAGACGTTCATTTTTTTTCTGGCAGTGAGAGATGCGTCAGATCTGGGACTAATAATGTTATATTAGTCCCAGGTCAGATACATTTTACATGGACTTGTTCCGAGCATAAATTATCATAGAATTGATAAGAATACGTCAACCTACGGAAAAGAACTACCTGTAGTTTTCGTACGTTTAAATATTATTTGTGACTTTTTAAAATAATCGAACAAATGCAACGCTATATTGAAATCGAATATTTAGAGAATTAATGAAAGTAAACAACCCAGTTTTCCAACCCGAAAACTTATGTTAATGTCAATATAAGGGTGATAAGTTTAAAAATAGTTGGCATACTTTTCCATGAAAACGATATCAAACCTCGACCACAAAGCCCCCCCCTTTTTTTTTACATCACACGAAATTTTTATCAAACCTGTGGCGTCACTGATTAAAGATAAATATGAGATCACACAATGTCACAGCATGATACGGAAGCGTAATAGGGACATACATAAAAAAAAAATACTATCTCGCCACGGCGAGTTAATAAAAAAACGTTATCTCGCCACGGCGTGTTAACAAAAATGGTTATCTCGCCACGGCGAGGTACTATCTCGCCGCGGCGAGTTATTATCTCGCCACGGCGAGTTAACAAAAAGGGTTATCTCTCCACGGCGAGTTACTTTTTATGCTATTGCGAATTATTATCTATAGGCTCACATGAGCCGGTTTGGCTTTCCTGGGTTTAACATCAAATACTTATCTGTAGACCTCTTCAGGGCTCAATTCATTGTTTTTCTCGAATGCCCATTTTACATAGGTCTTCGTGTTGCACTTATAAGAACAGTAAGAACATTAACTTTCAATGACGTAAATATCGCTTTTTGGTAGCGATTTGTTGAATGAGGATGAAAATCTGACCGTCGTTTTTTTTTTTTTTTTTTTTTTTTTTTTTTTGCCTTGCAGCAGTATATTAAAAATGCAAAACGATTTAACTGACTGATTACAATCTTGAACTTTGCTCCTGTTGTTTTTGTTTATAGAATTTATTTATATATATATTTGTTATTATATTCTGACGTTTTCATATTCATAATAGTATTTAATGTATCACTGTATTAGGTAGTGAAAGCTCATTTCCAACCCAGTGTTGTAATTTTATAGCAGTAAATATGTTTAAACTAAACTAAACTAAACTAGTTTTCAGGTACGGTGCACCAGTCAACATGGCTTATATTGCCATAAGTAGAACATACGCGGCGAATTCCTGATAAAGAAAAGCTGAATTTTTCCATGCTGATTTGTTTTGTCAAGTTTAAATACCATAAGAATTTAGAGATTAAGTTTTAAAAAGGTGTTTGACATGTTAATTTCCATGGACCACGAAATTCTTAAGCAATCCTTAATTCATCTAAATAATTTTTTTTCATTATTTTGAGACATTTTGTCTGCTACTTCAATAGAAAACTATATAAGATGAAGTTTCAATTTTAATAACAAATACGTTTGACATGTCAAGATCTTCTTTGTCTCCAATTTGGAACTAAATCTGAAGATGATAGTTGAATTATTGTCCTTTTACTCGTAAACTAGTCATATATGTTTTAGGAACGTCTGGACAAATTGGAATCAAACTTGGCCACAATGGTTCTGAGATGGTCCTGTTCAAAATTCGAGCCCACAGGGTCCAATTCAAGATAGCTGCAAATGGGGATCAACTGGTGTTAACTAATGACCTAAAAACCACACGTTGAACGTTTTACTGTTGTCTATCTGCGCAACCGCAGATCATCAAGTTGTATGCAATCTGCACTTGAAGAGCGTAAACTTCTACAAAATTTTCGTCTGGGTGCAGATTACTTTTCCGGGCGTAGGTCGCTTAGTACGAAGTGCAAGTTGTATATATTCAAGCAATATCTTTACAGAATTTTATATCTTATTCAGGTTACATACATGATATCCTGAATGTCAAGTTATATTACCTGAGGCGAAGCCGAAGGAAATATCATAAATATCCTGTGTCACGCTATATACCCCGTCTTTAACCTAAATTATATTCATTTTCCGATGAACAGCCCGGGGAATGAAATGAATCCCCTAAAATATTAATTTTCGATCCATAATGCAGTTTTGATCGATAAATGTTCGATTAATTGAACTAATCAATTGATTACCGTTCGATTTTTATTGATGAGTAATCGATAATCAATTTGATCGATTAATTATGTCTGGTTTTATGCGGAATAAATACTGATTGTATAAACTATATAATTTGCGTTATTGTGTATTTTGTGTATTTTAATTTGGTACCGGTCATTATTGTCCGGGATTACAGTATGCTGTTCAAGCTGATATATAGTGATAAGCAAATACATTATAAATCCAAGAGATTTTTTTCCCCAAATTCAAAGTTTTTTTTTCTTCTTTTTACAGAAACATTGTATTATAAAGGACGGGGAACACTCGGAAGCAAACCAAACCTTTAAATTTTTTGTGCATTTCATGATATGTTTTTGTATGTTCTTTTGTCACAAGCTGTGTAACTGCTAGTCGTTGAACTGCAAATTAAACAAACTAAAATTTCACATATGTGTATTATGTAACATGTGCATGACTGTCGTTTTTTATTATTATTATTTTCAAGCATGCTACTCAAAATGATTTCATTTTTTATCACAAAATCTTACAAAATACAAAGATACAAGGATATTATATCCGATTCCGAATGCAGTTCGCGTTTCTGCCACCAAAGATGTCAACGTACATCAAGACCTAAAATTCAAGTCTTCAAAACATGAAATGTGGCTTTAAACGTAAAACAGCCATGATTTTATGTTACCATTCCAAGGAAAATTACTAAAAATAAACATTCCATTGAGGGGAATTGATCTGCTTTGATTTTTATTTATCATTTTTATTTCTTTTTGTTTTTGGACCAAAGGGGTTCATTTAAAAATGAAACTTTCAGAATTATTCATAATGTAATCTGTAGTACTTCCATTTACAAAATTGTTTTCCAAGGATGCAAATTTTACAGACCAACAGTAAAATGTTAATCTGCAATTTTCGCCCCCCAAAAATTTGCAATCTGCGCCCAAAATTTGTAATGCATTGTGAGCTCAATACTTGTCATCTGCACTCTTATACTTGCACTTTGTGCCCAACATTTGCTATTTGCGCCTCAATACTTGTAATCTGGTATCCAATACTTGGAAACTGCGCTTTTCTGATTGTAATCTGCGCCCGGGCGCATACTGCAAAATTATGAAATGGAAGCGCAGACCGCATAAAACTTTTGCAATAAGCGAAGTGTGCCGTTCGCACAGATTTCACGTAGTACCTGCCTCATATAATTCGCCTTATGTTATCGACTTTGCTTAGCCATATTTACCAGTATATTTACAACCATGAAAATTAAGCTTTGCTTCCATCTTATTTTGTGCTCTTATGTAAATAAATAAATAAATATCTTTATTTAGAGAGAGTAACTAATTTGAATTGGACCAATTTTCAATAAGGCTCTCTCTTAATAACAAATAGAAATAGATATCAGCAAATATAAAGACAACAATAACATATCAATATACAAATAATATACACAATCATTAGCTTAATAGCAAAAACAATACATATCTATTAGAAATTTAACAGTTAATAAATATATTTGAATTCAAAAACATTTTTTGAGTTGTTGAGAGTTCATACTTTTGGCCCTCTAAAAAAGAAGCTTGTTTTATATATTTCTGTAATTGGTTTTTTTGGATAAAAAAAATGTCCGATAGTGAAAATCTGGTATTGTATGATTCATTATCTTTTGCAGAATCAAGCAGGTTTTATAATGATAATAATAATGACAATTTTAATAATAAAAATAATAAAAGATGAATATTTGATGTTAACCCTAGGCAAGCCAAACCGGCTATGTGAGCCTCTAGATAATAATTCGCCGTTGCATTAAAAAGTAACTCGCCGCGGCGAGATGATTTTTTTTTTTTGTAACTCGCCGTTGCGAAATAGTAACTCGCCACGGCGAGATAACCTTTTTTGTTGACTCGCCGCGGCGAGATAGTAACTCGCCATGGCGAGATAGTAACTCGCCATGGCGAGATAGTAACTCGCCATGGCGAGATAGTAACTCGCCATGGCGAGATAACCTTTTTTATTTGACTCGCCGCGCAATCCAAATAAGGTACTCTCTCTAAATAAAGATATTTATTTATTTATTCGCCACGGCGAGATAGTAACTCGCCGTGGCGAGATAGTAACTCGCCGCAGCCAGATAATTTTTTCTAATTTTTTTTATGCATGTCCCTAATACGCTTCCGTACATATAACACTTTTACCATCATTGGGGTTGTCCTTAGAAGTCACGTGATGATCATCAATTGGAGGAGCTTTCTTCATGTTTGACAATAATTTCATACTTAGTCAATAATTTCATACTTATTAATGTAATTAATATAAACTAAATACAGGGATTGAATAAGGAAGATAACTTATCATTTTGCAGTCGTTTGTGAATACATGACTATTTATTTTCATATTATTGACTACCGGTATTTACATTATATGAAGTTAATTTCAAAACATGTAACAGAAACATTCAGAGTAATAACAATAATAGAAGGTTTTCCATGTAATTTGCCAAAATATGTCCCAAGGTTAAAAGACATAATGCACTCCTCTTGCGACATATTTTGGCATATTACATAGAAAACCGACTGTTATTGTGTAAATATTTTTAAATTTTGTAACATAATGATTTTGGAGAACAATTTCAAAATTTCAAGGGGCATAACTCCAGAACCCCTTGGACCTCTGAACCCAAATTTAAACTTGCTCTGTGTTTTGTTATTAACAAGTTACATACCAAATTTGAAGCCTATATTTTATTTCATTCTTAAGTTACCAGTCGGAAACACTAAAATTCGCACAATTTCAAAGTTTAAAGGGGCATGACCCCAGAACACCTTGGACCTCTGAATTCAGATTCGAACTTGGCCTGTGTTTTGTTATTAACAAGTTACATACCAAATTTGAAGCCTATATTTTAATTAATTCTCAAGTTATCAGTCGGAAACCCTAAAATTTGCAAAATTGTTAAGTTTAAAGGGGCATAACTCCAGAACCCCTTGGACTTCTGAACCCAAATTCAAACTTGCTCTGTGTTTTGTTATTAACAAGTTACATACCAAGTTTGAAAGCAATATATTATTTCATTCACAAGTTACCAGTCGGAAACACTAAAATTCGCACAATTTCAAAGTTTAAAGGGGCATGACCCCAGAACACCTTGGACTTCTGAACCCAAATTCGAACTTGGCCTGTGTTTTGTTATAAACAAGTTACATACCAAGTTTGAAGACAATATATTATTTCATTCACAAGTTATCAGTCGGAAATCCTAAAATTTGCAAAATTTCAAAGTTTAAAGGGACATAACTCCAGAACCCCTTGGACCTCTGAACCCCAAATCGAACTCGGCCTGATTTTTGTGGTAAACAAGTCACATACCAAGTTTGAAAACCTTATGTTATTTCGTTCACAAGTTCTCAGTCAGAAACCTTCGGGGGACGGACGGACGGACACGGGACTGAGGGTATCACATAATACCTCGCCACTTCGTATGGCGGGGTATAAAAATAGAAAAATTCCGACAAAACTTCACAATATTGATTTGTCTGCCTCTCACAATATTATGTCTTGTATATCTATGTGATATCCAAAAAGTCAGCATTGGGAATTCAAAATTAACATTGAAACCTCAAAAAACACTTTACATCTTTTTATTTTGGTTTTGCCATGTTTTGTTCAATTTCCTAAGGGTTAAATACTGGCAAATAATCATCGTCTTAAATGGACAGGACAAAAATGCTTAAAAGGTTTTGTTTTGTTGAAAGCCTCATGGTGACTTCCAGACGAAGAACAATAGGCCATGGGCTGGAATCACTTTCCGTGCACCCCCCCCTACTTCCCATCTAGACCGATTTTTTCAGTCCTCCTATATCCCCTCTTCAAAATAAAACATGTTAACACGAACATGACCTGCACGCATAGACAGTATAGGGCCACTTTTATAGTACACCGCGAAAAATTCTTGTATTTTCGTTTTAACCTAAGTTTCATCTTTTAAGCTCCATAATTAATATGTAGTGAGATTTGGTACCAAATTAAAGCTAATTTAATATCCTTTACAGTGAACTCAATTTTGGGCACTTTACGCCATTTTTATGATCTGGGGATGCAAAAAATGTACCCCTCCCCCTGCAAAAAAATAGCGAAAATGACAATTTAAGGCTGTCAATTCCTTTCAGATAAACAACCCTCGTCATTTGATCTAATTTTTATGCCTAACTTATCTGTCTTGATACAATGTTGGAAAATAAAACCATTAATGTCCATAGAATTTTGATTTTTGGTGTAAAATTTTTGAAAAATGGGAATTTTCGGAATTTTCGATTTTTTCACAATTTCGACTTTCTGACTTTATGGTCGTAAAAATATGAATATATATTTAATAATTGCCGATGTAATAATTATTTATGATATGTTAGCAACAAATCGTGTGCAAACATTTTAGTTTCAGACGTATTGTATGTTCAGAAATGTGAAAATTAGCACCCCTCCCCCTTAAAATTAAGGGAAAATATGAAACATTCAGGCTCTAAATGATTAAAGAATAATGTTTTATTGGAATTCTAGTGTGTATTTCACTAAAGCTGACATGCAGAAGATCATTTAAATAGATTTAAACTTTTTAAGAGGTCTATTTTTTATTCTTCTGCTGGAAATTGTATGCAAAATGGGAATTTTCCGTTTTTCAGAATTTCTGCTGTTTTGACTTTGAGATGCAAATACTTCATGAAACTGATATATAACTTGAAAATATTGATTAGATATCCTTTCATTATATCTAAGCCATAAGAAAATATGTTTTAAACATTTTTAAAATATCTACAGTCTCATAAGTTACAAACATATAACCCCTTACCACAAATATTCAACACAATTTATTTCATTTTATTCAGCTTGAAAAGCTTAAACATTGTATAAAGGTCCAATAATATATCATTTCAAATACCAAAATACACTAAGACTCCCATATATTACAAATAAGATCATGTATGTGGTTTATGGGCAGTTATACAAAAATTAAACTTCGAATCTTGTAAAATTCCGAAATGCAGATTTGACATATATAACGATTTAACAATGAACTTTGGAGAAATCAGAAATGTTGAAAATTCCCATTTTTCATCAGTTTGGGCCAAATATTGAGTTTTAATCAACAAATTGCTGTTAAAATACCAAATCATGGTGTAATTCATGCAACATTGTCATATATAACACACATTTTGCGTGTTCTAGTTATTTGTATGCGAACTTAGACAAAAAATTGAAAATTTTAGGGAAAATTTGTTGGGGTAGGGGTAAGATTCTCTCTATTCAGAGTCACATTAAACACCCCTTGATATTCTAAACACTGTTTTAAGACAACTCATGTATTGCTAAGATCAATTAATTGTCATATCTGCAGAAATATCATCAAGATTTGCCATATATAACGGGTTAACAGTGACATTTGGGCAAACCTGAAATATTGAAAATTCCCATTTTTCATCAATTTCAGGCAAAATATTGAGTTTAAGTCAACAAATGGCTGTTAGAATACGAAATTCATTGTATAATTGAAACTTGCAATATCTAAAATTTTGTAAATTGTGTTGAAAACTAAGGAGTATCTCCCTCATGCAAAGCTCTGTCCTTAGCTGATTTTGGCTTTACTTTTAGATCATATTGGGCATTTGTTCTCTGTCAGTTTTTTTAACATATTTGATTTTATGGTCTTCCAAACGTTTAGATTTTATCTGCACTGAAGAGACATAAGTTGTCGAAATGCGCATATGCAGAATTTAAATTTACAGTAACTTCGGTATTTAGTTATGTTATAAAACATTGTCATGTACAACACACATTTTGCGTGTTCGAGATAATTTGAAAAATTGACGATTTTAGGGAAAATCTGTCGGGGTTGGGGTAAGATTTTCGGTATTTTGAGTCACATCAAACACTTCTTGTTTTTCTTAACAATGTTTTTGGACATTTAATGTATCGCTTAGAACAACAAATTGGCATATCTGCAGATATATCCTCCATATTTCGAAAATATAACGATTTAACAGTGAAATTTGGGCAAATCTGAAATGTTGAAAATTCCAATTTTTCATCAATTTCAGGCAAAATATAGAGTTTAAGTCAACAAATGGCTGTTAAAATACGAAATCATGGTATAATTGATGAAACATTGTCATATACATCACACATTTTGCGTACAGTCCTTGCTTCAGTAGCCGTTACTAAAAGAGCGATTATTAAGCGATCCGTCAGCCGTCAACGATCAGTGATCGATCAGTCAACAATCCGTCAAAGTCTGGCGGATAGGAAAAGTAATTCATGTATTTGACGGATACAATACGTAAATTACGTGACTGACGGATGATTGATCGGTCCTATCCATAAATGACTGATTGATAGCCTTACGTCATCTTTCAAGTTAATACATTTTGCGAAATGATACTTTCATTTCATAACAAAAATGAATTTAGAATTGAAATATATATAAAAGAAATATTATAACACCCTAGGTATATTTAAACCGTACGTAAAGGTTAATAATATATTTACTTGATGTTTCTGCTTGAATGTAGGAAATGCACAGTATATAATACAGTTTGTTCGAATGCATTAAATTTGGAAGCACATCTGATTTGACCAATCGTCGAAAATAGACAAATTTAATTTGAAAAAAAACAATATTAAAATAATTTATACAACTGGTTAAACGTTAATTGTTAAACAATAACAAGAATGCAAATAAGAGCGAAACAAAAATGGAATGACAAAACAAAACAAATGATTTAACTCATTCATACACGAAAGACTGGGAAATCCTTCCTTTCAAACACTAAATATGCTAAAATTTATTTAAATTGTGATTCATGAAATAAAAAAAAAATCTTCGACAGGAATATGATGAATAGAATTTTCAAAAAACTAAATTGTTTAGGTTATTTTTAAAGATTGAGTTTCAACCGCAGACTAAAAATCTGATTTTTCAACCCTTCAGTATGCTTAAATTCATTAAAATTGTGCTTTGCAAAATATAAAACTCCTTCGAAAGGATATGATCAATACATTTTTTGAAAAAATTCAAATTGTTTTGGTCATTTTTAAAGATTGAGTTTAAACCGCACACCAAAAATCTGATTTTCAACCTAAAAGAATGCTTAAATTCATTAAAATTGTGCTTCGTAAAATATAAAACTCCTTCGAAAGGATATGATGTATAAAATTTTCAAAAAATTTTAATTGTTTTGGTCATTTTTATAGACAGAGTTTAAACTGCACACTAAAAATCTTACTTTTCAAGCCTTAAATATGTTAAAATTCATTAAAATTGTGTTACGCAAAAGATAAAACTCCTTGGAAAGGATATGATGAATAAAATTTTTAAGATATTTCAATTGTTTTGGTCATTTTTATAGACAGAGTTTAAACCGCACACCAAAAATATGACTTTTCAACCCTTAAGTATGCTAAAATTCATTAAAATTGTGTTTTCCTAAATAAAAAAACTCCTTCGAAAGGATATAATGATTCAAATTTTCAAAAAATTTAAATTGTTTTGGCAATTTTTATAGACTGATTTTAAACCGCACACTATGCATTTATCTTTTCAACCCTTAAATATGTTAAAATTTATTAAAATTGTGATTCACAAAATAAAACATAGGTAATCAACGATTACAGAGTTCGCCTCGTTATAGCACATTGTCAGAGTAACCCAATTTTGCCTGGATGCATATGCTGATCTACCATCCGAGATGTATGCATATGTAAGGTTACAATGATCTTACCATGTATAGTGACTGAGATCTGAACTCATCCAAAAACTTGCATGTTAATCAATCAAGCGTAAAATATAGGTCAAAGTGACCTAGGTCAAAGTGACCTAATTTTGCCTGGATGCTGACCTACCATCAGAGTTGCATGCATATGCAAGGTTACAAGATCCTACCATGTATAGTGACTGAGATCTGAACTCATCCAAAAACTTGCATGTTAATCAATCAAGCATTAAATATATGTCAAAGTGACCTAATTTTGCCTTGATGCTGACCTAACATCAGAGATGCATGCATATGCAAGGTTAGATGATCCTACCATGTATAGTGACTGAAATCTGAACTCATCCAAAAACATGAATGTAAATCAATCAAGCATAAAATATAGGTCAAAGTGACCTAATTTTGCATGGATGCTGACCTACCATCAAAGTTGCATACATATGCAAGGTTACATGATCCTACCATGTATAGTGACTGAGATCTGAACTCGGACGTAAACTTGAATGTAAGTTGTTCAAGCGGAAAATGTAGGTCAAAGTGACCTAATTTTGCCTGGATCCTTACCTCCCATCAGAGATGCATGCATATGCAAGGTTACATGATCCTACCATGTATAGTGACAGAGATCTGAACTTGGACGTAAACTTGAATGTAAGTCGTTCAAGCGGAAAATATATGTCAAAGTGACCCTATTTTGCCTGGATGCTGACCTACCATCAGAGATGCATGCATAAGCAAGGTTACATGATCCTACCATGTATAGTGACTGAGATCTGAACTCGGACGTAAACTTGAATGTAAGTCGTTCAAGCGGAAAATATAGGTCAAAGTGACCTAATTTTGCCTGGATGCTGACCTACTATCAGAGATGCATGCATATGCAAGGTTACATGATCCTACCATGTATATTGACTGAGATCAATCTGAACTCGGACGTAAACTTGAATGTAAGTCATTCAAGCGGAAAATATAAATCAAAGAGACCCAATTTTCTTGGAGGCTGTGAGATAGCCCAAGATGCATCTGTATACAAAGTTTGATGATCCTATCCTTCATAGTTACCAAGATATATACCTAAATGCGGACGCGGACGTGGACGCAGATGCGGACGCGGACGTAGACGCGGACGCCGGACTTCGTTGAGGTGAACTAAAAACTCCTTCGAAAGGATTGTATGCAGTAAAGTTTAAAAAAAACTGAAAAGTTTTGGTCATTTTTAAAGATTGAGTTTAAACCACACACCAAAAATCTGATCTTTCAACCTAAAAGAATGCTTAAATTCATTAAAATTGTGCTTCACAAAATATAAAACTCCTTCTAAAGGATATGATGAATAGAATTTTCAAAAAAAATTAAATTGTTTTGGTCATTTCTACAGACTGAGTTTAAAATGCAGACTTAAAATCTGACTTTTCAAACTTAAATATGCTGAAATTTGTTAATATTGTGTTTCACAAAACATAAAGCTCCTTCAAAAGGATATGATGAGTAAAATTTTCAAAAAATCTAAATTGATTTGGTCATTTTTATAGACAGAGTTTAAACCACAGAATAAAAATCTTACTTTTCAAGCCTTAAATATGTTAAAATTCATTAAAATTGTGTTTTGCAAAAGATAAAATTGCTATGAAAGGATATCATGAATGAAATTTTCCCAAAATTTCAATTGTTTTGGTCATTTTTATAGACAGAGTTAAAACTGCACACTAAAAATCTAACTTTTCAAGCCTTTAATATGTTAAAAATTCATTAAAATTGTGTTTCGCAAAAGATAAAACTCCTTCGAAAGGATATTATGAATAAAATTTTCCACAATTGTTTTGGTCATTTTTATAGACAAGAGTTTTAACTGCAAACTAAAAATCTAACTTTTCGAGCCTAAAATATGTTAAAATTCATTAAAATTGTGTTTTGCAAAGTAAAAAACTTTTTCAAAAGAATATGATGAATAATATTTTGAAAAAATTTAAATTGCTTTGGCATTTTTTATAGACAGAGTTTAAACAGCAGACTTTGCATCTATCTTTTCAACCCTTAAATATGCTAAAAAAATTTAAAATTGTGATTCACAAAATAAAAAACTCCTCTGAAAGGATTGTATGCAGTAAAATATTGTAAAAACTGAAAAGTTTTGGTCATTTTTTAAAGATTGAGTTTAAACCGCACACCAAAAATCTGATCTTTTAACCTAAAAGAATGCTTAAATTCATTAAAAATTAATTGTGCTTCAAAAAATACAAAACTCCTTCTAAAGGATATCATGAATAGAATTTTCAAAAAATTTAAATTGTTTTGGTCATTCCTACAAACTGAGTTTAAACCGCAGACTTCAAATCTGACTTTTCAAACTTAAATATGCTGAAATTTGTTTAAATTGTGTTTGACAAAACATAAAGCTCCTTCAAAAGGATATGATGAATAAAATTTTCAAAATATTTAAATTGTTTTGGTCATTTTTATAGACAGAGTTTAAACTGCACACTAAAAATCTAACTTTTCAAGCCTTAAAAATGTTAAAATTCATTAAAATTGTGTTCCGCAAAAGATAAAACTCCTTCAAAAGGATATGATGAATAAAATTTTCAGAAAATTTCCATAGTTTTGGTCATTTTTATAGACAGAGTTTAAACTGCAGACTAAAAATCTAACTTTTCAATCCTTAAATATGCTAAAATTCATTAAAATTGTGTTTCGCAAAAGATAAAACTCCTTCGAAAGGATATGATGAATAAAATTTTCAAGATATTTCAATTGTTTTGGTCATTTTTATAGACAGAGTTTAAACCACACTCTAAAAATCTAACTATGTTAAAATTCATTCAAATTGTGTTTCGCAAAAGATAAAACTCCTTTGAAAGGATATGATGAATAAAATTTTCAAAATATTTCAATTGTTTTGGTCATTTTTATAGACAGAGTTTAAACCACACAAAAAATCTAACTTTTCAAGCCTTAAATAAGTAAATACCGAAGTTACTGTGAATTTTGATTCTGCATATGCGCTTTTCAACAACTTATGTCTCATCAGTGCAGATAAAATCTAAACGTTTGGAAGACCATAAAGTCAAAGATGTTTAAAAACTGATAGACAACAAATAATCCAATATGATCTAAATAGAAAGCCAAAATCAGCTAAGGACAGAGCTTTGCATGAGGGAGATACTCCTTAGTTTCAACAAAATTAATTATGTTAAAATTCATTAAAATTGTGCTTCGCAAAAGATAAAACTCCTTCAAAAGGATATGATGAATAAAATTTTCAAGATATTTCAATTGTTTTGGTCATTTTTATAGACAGAGTTTAAACCACACTCTAAAAATCTAACTTTTCAAGCCTTAAATATGTTAAAATTCATTAAAATTGTGTTTCGCAAAAGATAAAACATCTTCGAAAGGATATGATGAATAAAATTTTCAAAATATTTCAATTGTCTTGGTCATTTTTATAGACAGAGTCTAAACCACAGACTAAAATCTAACTTTTCAAGCCTTTAATATGTTAAAATTCATTAAAATTGTGTTTCGCAAAAGATAAAACTCCTTCAAAAGGATATGATGAATAAAATTTTCAAGATATTTCAATTGTTTTGGTCATTTTCATAGACAGAGTTTAAACCACACTCTAAAAATCTAACTTTTCAAGCCTTAAATATGTTAAAATTCATTAAAATTGTGTTTCGCAAAAGATAAAACATCTTCGAAAGGATATGATGAATAAAATTTTCAAAAAATTTCAATTGTTTTGGTCATTTTTATGCACAGAGTTTAAACTGCAGACTAAAAATCTAAACTTTTCAAGCCTTAAATATGTCAAAATTAATTAAAATTATGTTGTGCAAAATATAAAACTCCTTTGAAAGAATATGATGAATAAAATTTACAAATAAATATTGTTTTGGTCATTTTCAAAGATCGAGTTTAAAACGTAGACTTGTATTGTGCAGTTTAGATACCCAGTTCTCATTCACAAATACATGTAAACGATTTAAATTGAAACAAAATACAGCATTCGTAATTTAATCAAATTGTTTCTTTAAATTCGAAAAAGATGTATCTAACAACCTGGAAACACACAGGAATAATATTATGTTTATTCGTTTTGCCTTAAAATTCCAAATATTTACGTATCCGTTATACGTGATTTACTGATTGATACAACACGTAATTGACGGATGCGATCAGTAAAATACGTTTCTCTAATTTCTATCCAGTTTTCACATTTCCTGAACGGTGTGGAAACATTTGTTCTCCTCTCTAGAGAGGTGAACAAGTTTCGTGACATTTCCCGCCAGATTTATTCGGAATACAATCCTCGGTGTTTTTCCTCCAGTCATAAGAGAAACAGTTTCCACAACTTAAACACGTTAATTATGAAATTTCTTACATCTCGTTAAATAAATTTTCAAATGTTTAAAAGCTCGGCAAGCCTCGCTTTCAAACATTTGCAAAATTTATTTAACTCGATGTGAGAAATTTCATAATCAACTAGTTCTCGTTATGGAAACTATATTTACATCCGTAAAATATGTACACATCCGTTATTCATGGATCCGTCATCGCTCAGTGAAAAATCAGTCATCAGTCAGTCAAAAATCCGTCATCAATCAGTCAACAATCCATCAATAAGTAACGGCTACTGATACAAGGACTTAGCCTGGGATCCTGACCCATGCTGACCATCGCGAGGTTGGGACAGGTTCGACCAGGCTAACAAGGACTGTATTATGGTTATTTTTATGCGAACAAAGACAAAAAATTGACAATTTTACAGTAAATTTGTTGGGGTAGGGGTAAGTTTTATTGATGTTTGATATTTATATTACCTGGGACTAATCTATTAGTCCCAGATATTACATATGAATGACCACTATTTGTAATAGTTGTAAAGCAAATATAATAAGCTTTCATTTGATACCTACTTTAAATGATATTTTTTTACTGAAAAGTAATATTGGGCAAAAGAATGACAAAACTTAGTCAAAATCGGAAATATTCAAAGATCCATTTATTTAGTATATTTGAAAATAAAACTTTGGTCATTAAAAATATGTTAACATTATGTTAACATGTTTTATATTCAAGAAAATAGATTGAAAAACTAAAAACAATTTTCAGAATTGGGAATTGAGATGCACTTCGGGTTCTTTAGACCATCAAACTTACGCAATTTCAATGAAAATATCTAAATTTCCTCAATATTTCATAGGGGTAAGGGTACGTTTAATGGTGCTATGGAACGTATTTGGCATAGAAATTGTAAAAAGTTGGGTTCTTTGTAAAGCTCATACAATAAGCAATCATTTGATACATCGTTTTTATAACTGGGAAGCATTTGGTCAACATTTTGAAGCAACTGAAAGAAAAACTTGAACGAAAAACAAAATTTTCCAAAATTTCGGTAGTTGGGTCTAAAAATGGGCCCTGTTCAGTAACTTCGGTATTAAGTTATTTTCCACCATTGCGTGCAGGTTATGCTCGTGTTAACATGTTTTATTTTGAAGAGAGGATGTATGCGGACTTAAAAAAAATGGGTGGGGTTGGGAAGTGGGGGGGNGGGGGGGGTGCACGGGGGGTTATACCAGCCCATGGACAAAAAGCTTTGTTCCATTGCTTGGTTTCACTATGTATTTGTATAGACTTTGTCACATTTGTATTTACTCCATATCATAATTTAATAAACCACATGTCTGAAATTGAATATAGTGGCTGCATACCAAGTTTGAAATTCATCCCTATGTAATCTGAGAAAATGAAAAGAAAAATTCCCATTTCACACCAATTTCATACCAAGTCCACATTTCGTCAAACAGGAAGTATACATATTACAGGACAAAAAATATGATATTCCTTACAACTTATCATATAGAAGCTGCATACCACTCATCTTCGCGAGTCAAGGGTTACGATTGAGTAGGCGGATCGTTACCCTTGGCTCGCGAAGATGCATACCAATATATAAATACTTCTTGTAGAAGCTGAGAAAAAAGCGACCAAAAATTCATGTTTCACTAAATTTCATAACCAAGTCCATATTATGTTAAACAGGAAGCACACATCTGATATTTCTCAAAACAAAAAGTTCCTTACGACTAATCATATAGAGGCTGCATACCAATTTTGAAATAAATCCTTGCTATAGAAGCTGAGAAAGATATGATGAAAATTCATGTTTCACTACATTTGTCAAACAGACAGTACATATATCTAACAGGACTCAAAATAGGAAGTTCCTTACAACTTATCATAGAGAGGCTGCATATCAATTTTGAAACAATCCCTCTTGTAGAAGCTGAGAAAAATGTTAAGAAATATTCATGTTTCACTTCATTTCCTAACCAATAGGAAAAAGAAGGGAAACGGGGAATGTGTCAAAGAGACAACGACCCAAAGGGGAGTAACAACAACTCAAAGCCACCATAAGATCTTCAATGAACGGTGAGGAAACCCCACACCCAACGGCAGGTCGGAGTTGTCCCCTAAATAAAGAGTAATCAAGTTCAGCGAAATAAACATCGTCCTAGACTCCCATAGACATAAAGTGAACTAACCAGAAAACAGACAAGACACACAATGGCTTAATAAATTTCCTGACTTCAAGTCTATATTACATTAAACAGAAAGTACATATCTGACAGGACTCAAAATTGGAAATTGGACATTCCTTACAACTAATCATAGAGGCTACATACCAATTTTGAAATCAATCCTTCCAGTAGCTCAGAAAAATGTGACAAAAAAATTCATTTTTCACTACATTTTGCACAAAGTCCATATTTTGTCAAAATCTCAAAATCAGAAAGTTTGGAAATCAATCCCTAATGTAGAAGCTAAGAAAAATGCGACAAAAAAAGTCATGTATCACCAGTTTATTTCATCAAACAGGAAGTACACATCTGACAGGACTCAAAATAGATCATTCATTACAATTTCACATATTGAGGCTGCATACCAAGTTTGAAATAAATCCCATGAGAAGAAACTGTGATAACTGTGACAGAAATAATTTGCAGACGAACGAATAAGGTGAATATAATATACCCCACTCTCCAAAGAGTGGAGGTGTAATAGTTCCACCATTTGAATATACTGTGACACCAACTTTCTACAATACATTATTGATTCATCACCCAAATCAATGTCTGGTTTTCTTTTTCTGATGTAAAACAAGTATACATGTACTCATCTAACTTGTTAATAAACATGAGGAAATGATGTAGAATTTCTTGCTCAAATGAAAGATACCCAGCCAATTTCTTCCATGAAATACATGTCTGGAGGCCTATCCCGTACCAGGTAAGTCGCAACCATGTGAGTGTACTTCTTATTGTGAAGTCAGCTATATCAATATATCTAATCATCGATTCAATTGTAGTGTCACAAAACCGATGCTTCTGGTTCACCATTTAACCATTGGGGTGATCTCATGTGCAGCCATATTCAATGGGTCATATTCCACAGTAAACCATCATCTATGGAAGAATGGTTATTCAAGTACATGTATGGCAACAGAAATTTAAAGAAATCAAAATACATAATGTATATTCAGAATTTTTATTGATAAATTTCATTTTTGTACAAAGGACATGAACATTTATCAATTTAATAAGCAACATTGATAGATTATACCACTGATACATGTACTGTACATCAACAATATGTACAAAACTGTACACTATTTACAACAGTGTGTACACAACTGTACACTATGTACAACAATGTGTGATATATAAGATTTACATAGCTAGACAAAAACAGGTTCCCATAATATACATGTATTGTACAATAAAATAACCTTAACAGTGAATGAATTGGTATTTTTTGCACAAATGATAAAATGTTTGTATTTGACTGTGAAAAGGAGTAAAATTAAGAAAATATATGATATAACTTCTTGCTCCCCCCAAAAAATACACAAGAAAAAACAGATTAATTTATGTATGTATAAGTTCCTAGAAATTATCATAACATGTATATTCCTCACTCAGCTCACCGCTTTGTATCCCATTCATTTACTAAAATTTCATTCAATTAATATATGCTCTAGTGTATTTGTAAAAGTTTACTTTCTAATAAAATGTTGAATATAACATCTCTTATGATTGGACAACAGAAAAATTCCATAACATCAATTATATAATTGAAGAAATGAAATTTACAGCACATGCATTATAATATAGTAACAGTATTTATGTATTTACCGGTAAAAAAACTCAATTCTTATATATTTCATTTCATTAACTAGAAAATGTGTCTGTAAGACACGTATGTCCCGCCAATAAATTTATCACAAAATGAATTGTGATTAAATGCAAAATTTAAACAAAGTCATTCAACCATAAAATGTAAGTTATGGAAACCAAATTAATTGAGAAATAGCCAGATCTCCTTTGGATATTAAGTAAAATATTATGATGCTACTATACATAGTAGTTGAGAATTAGACTTAAATGCAAAACTAAACCAAAGTCACTGAAGCGTAAAATGAAGGTAAAAGCCACATAATTGCAATAGGCAATTAATTAGATGAAACATCATTGTCCTATAATGTGTAGTTGTTGAGAAATTTACTTTAACGCAAAACTTAACCAAAGTCACTGAAGCTTAAAATGTAGGTCAAAGACACATAATTGTCAATGATTTGGGTAGTACTCATCAAGGCAATTAATTAGATGAAACATCATTGTCCTATAATGTGTAGTTGTTGAGAAATGGACTTAAGCGTAAAACTTAACCAAAGTCACTGAAGCCTAAAATGTAGGTCAAAGCCACCTAATTGTCAATAATTTGGGTAGTACTCATCAAGGCAATTAATTAGATGAAACATCATTGTCCTATAATGTGTAGTTCCTGAGAAATGGACTTTAACACAAAACTTAACCAAAGCCCTCAAGCATGAAATGTAGGTCAAACTAACTAGTGAACTCTGTAGTACTATCAAATATCTACCTACTGACATACTATTATTGTTATACCTCTTACAGTTTCTGAGAAATGTACATTAACGCAAAACTTAACCGGACGTACGGTCGTACGGACGTACGGACGGAATGACGGACAAGGGTAACACTATATGCCCCTTCCACATTCGTGGGCAGGGCATAAAATGTCAAAAACTATATTAAAATATAGAGGTACTGCAACGAAGATAACGAATTTCTTATCTGGTGGTAGCATGCTGATTTTACGCAGTGACAAATTTTTAATATATCTGATGATATTCATATGTTAGTTTTGACTTTAACGCTGACTGACTCGATGACGCTGTGCGAAAGCATGACATGCTTTCCCTTCAGGAGCACCTGATGTTACTAGCAGTTTTTATGAGAATAAACAAGTTTTGCATGGTTTGAAGTTATGTTTGGATATTTTGTATGATGTCTTAGGGTCCTTTATTTCCCAGTGATCCAATTTTTGTCGCATCTGGACAATGATTTATGTAATCCATGTATTTACGTTATTCCTTCAGTGCTCTACTGTCATTTTTTTAAATGAAACAAGATGTGTTTGTGAAACACTACATATGCCCCAGCACAATTTTTTTTTAACTTTGTGACATTGACCTTTGGCCTGACCTAATTTTTGGGGACATATTTATTTTCCTCTTGGCTAGACCCATACACCTGCCAAGTATGATAAATCTATCTTGAATAGTTCAAAAGTTATAGCCAAGATTAAAGTTTCGGACGCACAGACAGACAGACAGACAGACAGGACAAAAACAATCTCGATCTCGGGGCATAAAAAAAATGTGTAAACATAAATGGAATTTTTTTGATTGCTGTATAGACCTTTTTATTCACAAATTCACGGGTGCCGCCATTGCCGACTTCCGAATGAACTTGTTACCGGAAGGGTGTAACGTTCGAAACACCTCGGCGTTTGCCGATCTATCGGTATAAGGTTTAATGATACAGTTGTCATACTTCAACCGTTAATTACTCCAATAACACCTGTTGAGAAAGTGATCAAAACCTATCTACTTGATAAAACACTTTTTATGACATCAAAGAAACCGCCTAATATATATTAATATATTACAAATAACTGTTAATTAAGCAGAGAAGGTCGATATTTTACAAGTTGATTAAGAAAACTGAACTTTGTTTCGAAGGAAAAGAAATCAAATTCAAAAGTAATTTAGATTAATAATTTAATCATTTATATTTCAGAAAAAATATTTGAAGTAATCTTGATAGATTTTCCGAAAGTTTGTAAAAATAACCTGGATATTAGTATTTTTATAAAGGATTTTAATGTGCATATACAAGCTCTTAAAATTTTTACTCACATTCATGACATTGTAGAAATGGACTTTTATTCAGCTAACCAGATTAATAAAAAAATGATAAAATAATTATGTTGAATGCTTTTGAAATATCTGCTTCCTGAAACATTTTGTATCAGTTTATAAAGTTAAAAAAAGTATTAATAGTCTCTGGTAATATTATTTTTGTTGTTGGGAAAGAAAGCAAATCGGCAAGACAATGACATCAAATATATAACTGAACTGCATTTCTTTTATTTGAATAATGCACAGGAATGTCATTCTGCAAGAGTAAAAATTAAAAAAAAAGTTACATGAAACAAAATAATTTCACACTTAAAAACACGCAAATGGATGAAAATAAATAAAGATTGAAATGCAAAATTTTAGATTTGAGTTCACTGATAGCGTGAAACTTGTCGAAATTCAAAAAATTCAAATAACATACCGCAGCTATTTATTCCTTCATTTGTGTTATGACTCGTGTTTCTTTAATTTCTTTTGAGATGGGGTTCAAACTATATTTCGGGGATAAATTGGTTTATGCAATGAAAATACATGTATTGACTATTTACCAAATTTTGATATTGGCCTGAGTTACCTTCCACCGACCAAAAAGATATAGTGCTAGAAAGTAGCAGTCCAACTGGAAAGTGGTTTTGTGTGATGTAATAGTACTTTGTTCTATTTCTGAGAAAAATATATGTGTAAATATAAATTATTTGTGAAATTTAATTTCAAAACACGTGGTAAATAAAAATTTTATTTTAAAATCAACTACCTTCATTTCTTTGTGGAAGCAATCAAAGGGTCATAAGATTGATTAAACAATTACACTGATTTGTATATTAAGAACACGTGTCATGCCTCCAGGTGTAATAATCTACCTGGACACAACCGTTTGTCACCTGTACGGAAGCATGAATTGCTGAATTATGTAATATTCTACAATACGCAAAAAAAAATATTGTAAAAACTTTTACCTGGATTTTCATATTAACTGCATTTCATAATTTATTAATGTATGAAAATTTAATTTGAACACGTATATATTTCCCTACGGATAACTGTTTGAAAAAAAATGTTAAAATTCTATATTTTTTATTAATTCAATCAGGACAAATGACCATACGTTGCCACGATAAAAATCGAGCCTACACCCTCTTAATGGCGGACGACTATGCGTCACCTGGTGGTCAAGTTCGATAACTCTGTAATCACCAATTTCTGAAAGCGTCTATTAACTCCTACCTTTATTTGATAGTAAAATTTTGTTTTAATATGAAATATAGCAGAGCACACAAATTGAAAAATGAATGAATTGTTAACAAATTTAGAGGCATCAATTTTAAAACTGATGGTGGCAAATTGTGTTTGTTTGCAAGCTATCAGTAGCATCCAATATTACAAAAAAATAATGCTAATAAAGCTTTCAATTTGACAGTATAATGGATTCTATTTCAAACTAACTATCGTGGCCTATGAGATATTGCACTTGGTATTTTTATAAAATATGATAACCACATGAAATGCTTCAACATGCCAAAAAAAAATACATGACAGATTTTCATGTTTGAAATTGGCTCCTTCATGAAAATATTTAGGGGAAGCCAGAATTAAAATGTTCATTTTTACAAGTCAAATTTCTTGAAATTTTCTGAGTAAAACACATACATACGAAATATTGATACTTAATGAAAAAATTTTGGAGAGATCATAGAAAATGCTATATGAGAGTCTGAAATTGCACCAAGATATCCATACCCCCATCAAGGAGTTATATATAGAATATATAACTCCTTGCCCCCATTCACCACCATAGATACTATAATATTTTTCGTATAAATAAATAAACTGATTCTTACGACACAAACAAGAACCTGATTATGAAGAATAATGGTCATATGATACATTGAATGTAAATAAGTAAAGGGAAATAAAATGAACATGTTGAAAAGTGGCTAGGAAACAACTTGCGCTTAACCCTACTGAGCAAAACAATATTGGATAAATTAATACCTTCTGTTTCTTACAAGAAATATGAAAATTTCATTAAAATTGACCATACTTATTTTTGCTAAATATATGTAAAAAAAATTAAATCTTTACAGAGTCCACTCTTTCAAAACCATAAAAAGAATTTATTTCCCTTGCAAAATTTATAACATTATGTACCATTATAAAATGCTTCTCTAAATGCATGTATCGTGATCTAATGGACGAGAAGTCTTTATTGTCAAGATAAATTATTGCAACTTTATTGTTTAAACAAATGCTTTAACCGATTTATCTACTTTGTTCCTTGTCTATACCTGTCTTAAATTTAGTTAGAGAAATACAAATATAAATCAACTTATACAAGGAAAATAAATAATTCGTAAATGTACCGCGGGACCTAGTGTCTCGCCTGCTCACTCCACTAATATTGCCTTTATAAAGATATGATTGCTAATTAGAATTCCAAGAAATAACTCGTCTTTGAGAGTATCAGGAAATTTACCAAATAATTTTTTTTTGTAATCTCACCATTGAAAATATTTGCTTTGACTAAAATTCATCCAAAAGCATGGTTGCTAACTTGAATCCCTAAAAATTGCTTGCAGTTGAGAGGTTCTGGAAATTTACCAAAATTGGGACCACATCTTTTGTGATTCTTTCTTTTCATAATTATGGCTCGCATAAAATAATTGCTAAAATAATTATGTATGCAAAAATTTCAAAAATTGTTAGTCTTGGACATGTTCAGAAAATTAACCAAAGTTGGAACTGTAATTAAATTCAGACGACAATGGAATCTATAGTTGCTATGTCTCACCTTCGTGACATTTGTCGCAGGTAAGACGAAAAGGTTTATAAAGATTTAGATGTGCTACTTAAAAAAATATAAAAAAACCTGTCATTGTCAAATGAAAAATGAATACCCTATATTTGTGAACATGAACTAATCCCAAAAACTGATATAACTCGAAACAATTAACCCATGTAAAATGTCGAACATGATGTCATGAAACGATAAATAGGTTATATGAGAATGAATATGAATCATTAGACAAGTCGCATCTCCACATAAACAAGGAATATTTTCATCCTCCAATGGAAATTTATAGTCACTTGGGAAATGAAGGAATTTCTCATGTTCTTACATTAAACCAAAATTAAAGACCATAATATCTTTCTCTGGTTTCACTTGGGAAATGACGGAATTTCTCATGTTCTTACATTAGACCAAAATTAAAGACCATAATATCTTTCTCTGGTTTCACTTGGGAAATGACGGAATTTCTCATGTTCTCAGGTTAGACCAAAATTAAAGACCAAAATATCTAACACTTGTTTCACTTGGGAATACAAAAAATACTGAAGTTGCATAAACACAGTAAATTTCTTTATGCTGTACACGTGTTTCAAGGAGTAACCTCTCATCAGCAGCATTCAAATCAAATAATGTGCAAGACCATAATCCAAGAGTAGACTAAAAAGAAGTACTCGTATCCAAAACTATCCAAATAGAAAGCCAAATCCAGTACCAACGACATCTACCGAGTGCCATACTGGGAATGAAGCCTCAGTATTTTTGAGTGGTTAGAATTTGATAAAAAAAAAAGTAAATTTCTAAAATACGCAAGGTAAAATTTTCATATCAGACAAGTCTGACTATTGGGCTTGTGAATACCCCTTACCCCTGCGGACCTCTGGTCCACCAGCAGTGGCATCGGCCCAATGGTTCAAAATACAAAATATATCGAAGTTGCATAAACACAGTAAATTTCGTTATGCTTTACACTTGTTTCAAGGAGTAACCTCTCATCAGCAGCATTCAAATCTAATAATGTGGAAGACTATAATCCAAAGTAGAATTCTAAAAAGAAGTACTCATATCCAAAACTATCGAAACAGGAAGCCTGTTATTCTATTATGCCAATAGGCCTTTTCGAAAACTCATTTGTCACCACTTCCTTTTGGCATTTAGATACAATAAAATTCGTAAAGGTTCTAGGGAACCTAATGTCTCGACCGCTCACTACATTGTCATTATAATTTGGCCTATATTGCTAGGTAGAATTTCAAAATATCTGGTCTTAGAGACCTTCATACGAAATTGGTATCAGCTAATTTTGTACAATGACTGTTTTCAATGAAATGTTTGCAAAAATGTTTGGTTGCTACATTTTAGTAAGTAGAATTCAAATTAAGGGCTACGCCGAGCGCAGCATGATATGACCGCAACATGTCGAACACTGAAACTTGTGCGAGTGTAATTCAAAATGAATGAAGACACAGTAAAGAGCTTGATACAGTAATTAAATGGACACAATAAAGAACTATGATGAAAAATAAAAATTTCTAATATTTAAAAAAAAAATGCAATTTTGGCCCCTTTCACCCCTTGTAGTTCGGAAACAGTAGCAGCTACTCGATATCCACTGGCAAAAGCTTTTATCATGAAGAATCTTAAGAAAAAAATCCCATCGCAATCCGATGAAAAATAAAGATTTCACATATTTTGAAAAATTGCAATTTTGACCCCTTTGACCCCTTGTAGCTTAGACACGGTAAAAGCTACGCTAAATCCGTTGACATAATACTGAAAGCTTATATCAAGAGGAATCCAAAGAAAAAAACTCATCAAAATCCGATGATAAATAAAGATTTAACATACTTGGAAAAATTGCAATTTTGGCCCCTTTGACCCCTTGTAACTATGAAACTGTAAGAGCTACACAAAATCTGTTCTCATACTACTTAAAGCTTATATTATGACGAATCAAAAGAAAAAATCCCATTGAAATCCAATGAAAAATAAAAATTTTATGTAATCTGCATGTTTGCAATTTTTTCCCCGTTTGGCCCCTCATAACTCAAAAAGGAAACAAATTATCAAAAATCTGATGGTGCAGCACTTATTTATTTTCATGAGGAATCCATTGGAAAAAATGGCATCAAATCTGACTAAAAATAAAAAAATAAAATTTTTAAAATCACCCCTTTTGGACCCCATTTATCTCATTAACAGTATATGCGACATGAAATGCATTGACATACTACTGATTGGAAATTACCTCAGGTACACACTGAAATAAACCACATCAAAATCAATAAAAATTCTACAGCTAAATAGGTGAAAACACCCAATTTTGCCCTTTTTGGCCCCTATTTTAAAAAAAGGGAGGGCCATAATAACCAAAAACGATCCACACCTTCCTTTTCTACCAAGGTACATTGTGTTAAAATTTCATAAAGATTGATCAACTTAAACTTGAGTTATTGGCCAAAACTAAAAGTGTCTACAGACAACAAAGCCGATGACAACAACGACGAGGACAACGACGACAACAATGACGACAGTGCCATACCATTATATGACCACAAAATTTTTGCGGTCGTATAAAAATAAATAGTTTCTTGAAATTTTCCACGATTGGAATCCAGGATTTTGGAAATTTCACTATACAAAATAATTATTCATACTGTAAGGAACTGAAAAAGATATGGTTGCTAGGTAGAATTCCCAAAAATAACAGATCTTTGAGAGTTTCAGGAAATTTACCAAAAAAAGAATCATAGATTTTTGCAATTTGAATTTTGAAAATGATCCTTATAAATGTAAGGAATTGAAAAAGATATGGTTGCTAGGTAGAATTCCAAAAAATAACAGGTCTTTGAGAGTTCCAGGAAATTTACCAAAATTAGAATCAAAAACTTTGGTAATTTCACTTCCGTATTGTTTGTTCAATTCAAATTTCATTAAAAAAGCACTGTTGCTAACAAGAATTTCCAAAAATAGCTTGTCTTTGAGAGTATCAGGAAATTTACCAAAGTTGGAACCATTTTATTTAATTCTTTAGTGGTCAAAATTATGCTTGATACTAAAGCATTATCAAAATTTGAAACTGAATGCAAAAATTTCAAAAATTATTGGTCTTTGCCATTTTCAGGAAATTTACCAGTTGGAACCGGAATCAAAATTCAAACAACCTGTTACACATCTGCTTATTTTATGCAGGACTGTCAATTTCAATGTAATTCTATTAAGATTCCAAGACTCTATTCTACTTCTTAACAACTAACATTGAAATTTTTTAGAAAAAAAGTCCATATTTTGAAAAAAATACAGAAAAACAAAATTTTTTTTTTTCAGTTCTGAGGTAATTTTCTGACCATCATCTAACGTTTGACCACTATTTGTGAAATTCCAATAAAATTTAAAAACTTCACTTGACTTCCAAACCAGAGGCTCCCAGGAGCCTGTATCGCTCACCTGGCTTTCAGTTGCTTTTATCAAGGAAACATTGTAAGTTATTCAGTTGATCTTCAGTTTCTCATACTTTTGTAGCTCGAACACCTCCAATATCTTGAACTTTTTTAAAGTCTGATCATCTTTTACTATATTTTTTTGTTGGGCTTTTTTTGACAAAAAAGGTTCTTGCTAAGGACCACTTTCAACACCAGTTTTGAAGTCTAGACATCATTTTGTAAATGGCAGTTAACAAACAATTTTCAGCATTGGTTTTGAAGTCGCAACATCAATATCTATTTGGAAATCAAATTTCATTGAAATCGGACAATGTTGAATTTTCCTGTCTTTTTTTTTTTTGGTGGCCATTTTGAAAATGGTGGTCAATGAACAATTTTTAACATCAGTCTTGAAGTTGCGACATCAAGACCTATTCGGAAACCAAATATCATTGAAATCAGACAATTTTGCATTTTTTTCCCGCCTTTTTGGCAGCCATTTTGAAAATGGCGGTCAACAAACAATTTTTAACATCAGTCTTGAAGTTGCAACATCAAGACCTATTTGGAAACCAAATGTCATTGAAATCGGACAATGTTGAATTTTCCCGCCTTTTTTGGCGGCCATATTGAAAATGACGGTCAACAAACAATTTTCAACATCAGTTTTGAATTCGCAACATCAAGATCTATTTGGACACCAAATTTCATTGAAATCGGACAATGTTGAATTTTCCCGCCTTTTTTGGTGGTCATTTTGAAAATGGCAGTCAAGGAACAATTTTCTACACCGGATTTGAATTCGCAACATCAAGATCTATTTGGAAACCAAATTTCATTGAAATCGGACAATGTTGAATTTTCCCGCCTTTTTTTGGTGGCCATTTTGAAAATGGCAGCCAAGGAACAATTTTCAACATCAGTTTTGAAGTTGCCACAGCATGGCAAACATTTCATCAATTTACACTTAACCTTCATCTTCCATAGTTTTGGAAATAATAGCTGAAAAATACGAAAATTTTAAAAAAATTCGGTGAAAAAAGGGCAATAACTCCTACAAGGGTTTATGGATTTTCTTCAAAATTTCAGGGTAAGTAGATCTTGATATGCTGAACATTTTTGCAATTTACACTTGACCTCTATCTGTTACACTTTTTGAAATAAAAAATAAAAAATGCAAAAATTTTGAAAATTTAATGGAAAAAGGGCTATAACTCCGAGATGGGTTTTCAGATTTTCTTCAAAATTGCACAGTGGATAGATCTCATCATGATGATCATTTTTACTACATGTCAGATTTTTTATATCTGTAACGGTTTTCGAGTTATTGGCCAAAAACTGCAATTTACCCCTATGTTCTATTTCTAGCAATGGCGGCCATGTTGTTCAACTGAACATCAGTTTGAGAAGCCATACCCTGATGATGATTCAGGCCAAGTTTGGTTACATTTGGGCCAGTGGTTTCAGAGGAGAAGATTTTTGAAATTGTTGACAGATAGACGGACGGACAGACAGACAGACAGACAGACGCATAGTGATGGCAAAAGCTCACATGGCCTTTTAGGCCAGGTGAGCTAAAAACTTTAACCACAGGGTTAAAATAAAGTTCTTGCGCAAAAAAATTAAGTCAAAATACGGAAAAATTACAGAAAAACTAAATAAAAATTTTCCAAAGTTTTCAGCTAGAGGTAATTTTCTGACCATTTTCTTGCTTCTGTCCAAATTTCAAATGATTCCATAAAGATTTGATGAAGATATTAATGTTTAGAAAACTTTTACCACAGGGTTAAAATAAATGTTGACGACGACACCGATGACGGAATTTTGGATCGCTATGTCTGGCTTTTGCGACTTTCGTCCCGAGCGAGACAAAAACGGTTATCAAGCCAACATCTGACCTATGGCTTTGCACGGTTTCACTCCTCTCCTCCTGAACACACTTTATAACACTGTTCATTTTTGGATTATATACTAACGTTACTACAATTACAACATCGAGTCCTGGAAAAGTTTAAGTTGGGTCTTGCTAGTCAACTCATGTCATCGGACCATATACCAGTGATGTTAACCAGAAGCACAGGGTGATCGTACCTCTACTTGACGGATGAGTTCCAATCAAGGAAAAGATAACAACACTTTATGGAAAGGGCTATAGAATGTAAAATAAATCACAATTCTGTATGTATATTTAGAATTTTTATTGATAAATTTCATTTTTGTACAAAGGACATGAATATTTATCAATTTAATAAGCAACATTAATAGATTGTAGCACTAATACATGTACTGTACATCAACAATATGTACAAAACTGTACACTATATACAACAATGTGTACACAACTGTACACTATGTACAACAATGTGTGATATGTAAGATTTACATAGCTAGACAAAACAAGTTTTTCAAATTATACATATATTGTACATTAAAATAACCTTAACAGTGAATAAATTGGTATTTTTTGCACTAATGATAAAATGTTTTGAGTTTCAGTGGTTGAAGGTGAAAAAGGAACAAATCAAAAAAAAACATGATATAAATTCTTGCCCCCCCCCCAACCTCCCCTCCCCCTACTGCCAAAACAAAAAATACATAAGAAAATAAAATGCATAAATCCTGTAAAATTAATCATAAAATGTATATTCAATACTCAGTTCACTGATTTATTTCTTTGTATTCCATTCATTTACAAGAATTCTATTTGATTATACTCTATTTTGTAAGTGTATTTGTAAAAACTTCATTGAATATATCATCTCTTATGATTGGACAACACAGAAAAATTCCATGACATCAATAACAATGTATATAATTGATGAAATGAAATTTACAGCACAGGCTTTAAAGTAACAGTATTTATGAACCTTCAAAAAGAAAAACTTAATTTTGACCTCTTTCGTTTCGTAAAAATGGCAAAAACAGTATTAAAAAGAAGAGATACTGCAACGACGATATCAATGCATAATTTCTAAATCTGGTGACCCGTGAACAAATATTTGTTTGAATAGGAGGCGACATTCACATGTTGGTTTTGACTTTATCACAGACTGACTAAATGACAGCATTCCACAGCACGACATGTTTACCCTTCAGGAGCATCTGATGTCACTGTGAGTGCTTTAGTTTTGTGTGATTTGAAGTGATATTTGTATATTTTGTCTTCCCTCTTCTAGTGATTAAATTTTTGCAATGTCTCTGGACAATGATAAATATGTGTAAAAACTTTGTTGAATATAAAATCTCTTATGATTGGACAACACATTTTCTGTGTTGTCGAAGTATACAATGTAGTTTATTCCCCCAGTACTCTGCCATTGTTTAGAATGAAAAAAATGTTGTCAACTTAAATGCAATTTCTTTGCTTGCTGTAACTTCTACCTTTACATGTATTTGATAGTAATATCTTGGTTTAATATGAAATATAGCAGAGCAAACAAACTAGAAGATGAATGAATGGTTAATGAAATTTCAAAAGGCATCAATTTTATATCTGTTTTGCCAAATTGTGTCTGAATGTAATCTATCAGTAGCATCCTGTATAACATTGAAATGATGCTTATAAAGCTTATAATGGATTCTATTTCAAACTAACTATCATGGCCTATGGTATATTGCACTTAAGATTTTTCTATAAAATATGAGAACTACATGATATGCTTCACCATGCAAAAATAAAGGGCTACGCCGAGCGAAGCATGATACGACCGCAGCATGTCGTCCACTGAAATGTTAAAAAGTGTAATTTAAAGTGAGTATGGACATAGGAAAGAGCTTGACACAATAATTAGATGGACGCAATAAGGAGATTGACCAAGTAATTAGCTGGACACAAACTAGGGAAAATAAAAATTAGCCCTTATGACTCCTTATGATTCCTCTTTGACCCTCTATAGCTCAGAAACGGTAAGAGCTACGCCCAATCCATTGACATGATGCTGAAAGCTTATATCAAGAGGAATCAAAAGAAAAAATTCCCATCGAAATGCGATGAAAAATAAAAATTTAAGGTAATCTGTAAATTTACGATTTTGGCCCCCTTCGGCCCCTCATAGCTCGGGAACGGCAAGAGCTACGTCAAATCCACTGAAATACTACTGAAAGCTTACATCAAGTAGAATCCAAAGAAAAAAATCCTATCGAAATCCGACGAAAAATAAATTTTTTAGGTTATCTGTAAATTTACTATTTTGGCCCCCTTCGGCCCCTCATAGCTCGGAAACGGTAAGAGCTACGCCAAATCCGCTGACATATAACTGAAAGCTTACATAAAGAGGAATCAAAGAATAAAATCCCATCGAAATTCGATGAAAAATAAAAATTTTAGGTTATCTGTAACTTTACAATTTTGGCCAATTTCAGCCCCTCATAGCTCCCAAACGGTAACAGCTACGCCAAATCTGTTGACATACTGCTGAAAGCTTA
>MJUU01029087.1:8004-20851 GCA_002080025.1 Modiolus philippinarum
AAAGTAGCTCTGTCATTAGTAGCAGGGAATATGTCCCCTTTCACTATGCCATCCCTGTGGCAACAGAAAGTAGCTCTGTCATTAGTAGCAGGGAATATGTCCCCTTTCACTATGCCATCCCTGTGACAACAGAAAGCAACTCTGTCATCAGTAGCAGGGAATATGTCCCATTTCACTATGCCATCCCTGTGAAAACAGAAAGCAACTCTGTCATCAGTAACAGGGAATATGTCCCCTTTCACTATGCCAACCCCGATTTCACTATGCTATCCCTGTGACAACAGAAAGCAACTCTGTCATTGGTAGCAGGGAATATGTCCCCTTTCACTAGGCCATCCCTGTGGCAACAAAAAGCAACTCTGTAACTATAGTATTGTAAATGTATGGTAGTAGGAAGGTAAGACTTCATAAGTGAGAAATCACTTGTGCTTGATTTGAACAAATAAAATGGTCATAAACTCAACCCAAAGCAGATGCGTATATGTCTACTAAGCATATAATCGAACATAATCATAATACATGCAAACATACTCCATGTTTGTTCATTATGGTGCAAGCTTTTCAAAAGCCTGCTAATCAAATTAACGAACCAAACACCTCCTTTAAAACGCATGCATTGCCAATTACAAAAACAGAATTGTCCAGCTTTTCTATACGCTTTCCTAATCATAACTAACTAAGGTGGTTTAGAGCCTTGAAAACCTATGTAGGTCTCTCACGGCATTCTAAACCTGGAGGGACGCCCACTCCAATGCAGTATAATTTAGGAACGTTTCCGCTGACTGTCCTGCGACTTCGCAGTCAAATTCTTTGGTGGGTCGATCTTTTGTTTGTGGTAGGGCTTTGAAGAACTCAAAGCGCTAACAACGGTATGCGCTGCCGTTAGCCTACATGCCTTGGCCCAGTGAGACCAAGACCCAATCTTCACGTTGAATGGTGTAGTTGTCAAGTTCTCACCATTGCACCAGAGTACTTTCGCGGAGGTGGTCGTGCGACTTCGAGAACTCTAATAGTAACACAAGCTGGGTCATAACAGAAGATTACAGAAAAACTGCATGCAAGTACCACAATTGCTCATGTATTTTGAATCAGGAAGCCCCTGTACCTTTCGATTTATTTTACTACTCATAAACGAAGTTTGGGGATATGTCCAGACTAAAGTACTTAGGGACCGACCATTTAACCTGAAAGGGGGGTTATGGTTTTTTTCTGAACAGAAAATTTTTTTCGCGCTTCGCATTTTTTTTTCATCATTTTGGCAGCCAAAATATTTTTTTCACATAAAATCAGATCCAAAATATTTTTTTTAGAAAAAAACCATAGCCCCCCCTTCAAGTTAAATGGTCGGTCCCTTACTTTACAGAGTCAAATCCTCTTACCCGAGTTTGTAACCGAGAGGCTTGAAACTTTGCAGGGTATTTCTACATGTGAACCTCTTATTATGGTCGAATTATATTTTTTTCCCACATTCTACAGACATATCGTTGAATTTACCCTAATTTTTCGACAATGCTCTATAGCAAGGTATCCGTTTCAGTCTAGAAAACGGCTCCTCTCAGTTTTTATCCAAAAAGGTCTAAATTTTGGCAGAGTTTTTAATACATTAAACATGTCAAACTACTGTTTGCATTTTGCATTTAAAATTTTTTTTTCTGTATTTTATTACTATTTTAGCTTAGTAATTTTTAAACAATATTATACAAGCATGGTACCCATTTTGAGTAATCAGGCATCTCCTCTCACTGTTATTGACCAACAGCTCTTGAACTTTGCAGGGTATTTCTCCAATAAATAGAATAGGGTTTTGATTGCTTTCCACAATGTTCTACGGCTAGTTTAGTTAAGTTGTTTTTCAACAAAAATGTATTGCAATGAATCCATTTTGTGGAATTATAAATGTATTGGAATCGAGCCCTATTACAGCTTTTGTGTTAAGAAAAAAGACACCTTCGCTTAATTTCAGAAAAGCTAATTTGTCAAATAAAAAAAGTATTTTACTATTTACTCATTGTTGGATGGAATATACTGATTTAATTGCATGTGAATGCCATTCTCTGTAAGGGGTTGGTTTGGTATGATTCTTTTAGTGCTTTAAGCACAATCTATGATGATAGACATTTAATGCAATAAAAGGGACTCGAGATATATTTTCATGACACAGAAAATGGCCGACATTTCGAATACATGGAGCAGTTTCCCTACACAAAAGGAATTTCAAATAATTATATATTTATGTTTTATCAGGTATCTAATTTGATACAAATATTGAGATTTTACACCTGTGAGGTTCACCGTGTTTGGGTGACCTGTCCAACATAAGGGATTCAAAACGTGATATAAACTTGGAACGGAATAGATTATAGCTCCTAAATAAGTGGATGTTTTGAAATATATACACAAGAACAAAAGATTAACGATTGGATCTGTATTAATAGATTTAAATTCTCCGAGGACATCAAAGGATTATTTTTTATAAACAAACTTCTCAAAATGGTAATGGTGGCGGGAATAAGTGAATGAAGGTTAGGCATTTTTCTAACGTTTTTCGTCCGCTTGACGATAAAATACGTTTGTCCTCACGTATTTTCGCACTCGGTGGTGTAAATATTTGCTCGTTTGTACAAAGTTGTCCACTATAATATAGATGCGAACATTTATCACATATAGTTAATGATTTTATCGTTTTAAAATTTCAGGTAACGACGGACAAATAATCTTTTGAAGTGATCATTAGTTTTGCAGGTGTGAGGACGGAATTTCAGATAACAAGTGAGAAATAGGACCAAATATGATTGTATCTTCAAACTGTAACATCCTTCCTTATTTTATCAGAGAAGGAAAGTGACGCCCGACATTTTATTTTTTTTCTTTTAAGTATCCTCATTGCGCAGCTCAAACAAACGCAGAGAAGCGAAAAGAGAGGGGTAAAATTTACCCTTGAAATGAAAAATCAATATTTCGATGACATTCAATATTTAAGTTGCCATATGATCGATTTCATATTACTTAAATACACAGAAATACGATTGCTACAAAAATGAGATCCAAGCTATAGTCCCTAGACCCGCAAATGATAGTCACCCCTTTTATTACTACACAACAAGCATAACAAAAACGGACCACAAATAATAACATAAATATCCCAACTTAAGTTTCATGGGTATGAGAAAAACGACAGTGTGTAAAGACCGCCCTTTTCTAAGTCGCTCGAAATGACTACACCAGAAAAAAAACAACACATTCATATCTTTCCAAGGTGTACAATCTAATAATATTGGAATATTGGAAAAGCAACATTTCAAATTTTTCGAAGCAAAAGGATGGACAAGAGAAATATCTTGTATCAAAAACTGTAAATATTGAGATACAGGTGGACCCAGGTGGAGGACGCCCCCTCCCCAGCGGAAAGTCTGGATCCACCACTGAGATAAGAGAAATGAAGACAACATGACAACAAGGATGAATAAAAAAATCAACAAGGACACCACAAAACTATCATAAAACATTCCACAAAAACCGGAGGTATCATCCGGGGTGCTCTTGAAGGGTGAGAATGGTCTGCCCTTCTCGGTGTAAATGAACAGTCTGTTAATAAGTCATAGTCGGTATTTGTCTGTATGGTATTAAATTAACGAATTCAATGAAAGCATATGGAGCAAATGCACAGGAGACAATGTCTATACATTGCAAAGCAAGCAATAGAATCGGGTGTAGAAGTCAAGTTATCGAAATGTAAATAAAACTTGTGTCGATATTTTACCAAAAAGCCATGTGATGTGTGAAACTGAAATGCTAATAGCATTGTTATATTTCTCATTTTGTAAATCAAAAATTTCAAAAATGTAGATTTACATTTTTAATTTACAAAATTGGAAATATTACACCAGTACTTATACAAATTGCACACGACAACAACAAGTCGTATGTAAACTGAAAGAATTAAACCCGGCCAATAACGGTCCATATAATTACCCAAAAATACCCAAAACTACCCAAAAACTGCCCCAAAGTACCCAAAAACTGTTAAAATACACAATAAAATAACGCAAGATGGTAAAATTTAAAAACATTTTAATTTATATTTCAGTTTTATTCAAAGAAATCGAATAAATAACTGTAGGATATATGCTCGGTGATACGTATATTTTGGACTGTCTTGTATACAACGCAGTGATGTTTAACCCTAATACTTTTGTACGTTTTTATTTGATAAAAACGGTGTAAATTATCTTCCTTGTCTGTGTAAATGATATTTTAAATTTTCTACAAAAAAAGTGTATATTTTTTGTTTCAAAATGGTATATTTTAAATATTTTTTTTTGTGTTTTGGGGTAAATCTATGGACCCGCCAATAAAACCATATAAATTTCTACAAAGACGACTAAAATCACAATATTTGCCTATATGAAATGTACATTTTGGAAGTTATTTAAAAAGAAAGAAAACATTTTGAAAAATAATTTACTAAAAAAAGAAAAACTAGCTATCAAGCACGATAGAATGTCATATTTTACAAAATTAGAAATTGACATTTTTGTGTCAAAATTATTTAAAAAAAAAAAACAAATAAATATTGCTCTGCGTTAATTCCCCAAATTATGATTTTTTAATCCAGTGGATTAAAATGATTATTATTCTAATTAAATAACATGCAAGTTATGTCTGGTTTATTTATGAACATAACCGTAAAACATATATATGACTGATATTTAATTATTAGTTGGAAAGTACAGTTAATTTTTACGTCTGACAACTTAATCCACCTACATGTTTATCATGTTAATAAATATTTGTCAAATTCGTATGTCATGTCTTTAATATTCTTTGGGGCATATTTAAATTATAGAAATAATATTGTAATATTTTAATAAAATATTAAATAAAAATAATTAACATCTGTCAAATTTGTCAATAGCAGATACCGATGTGTGTTCAAAGGGGAATAACTCCAAAATATAACGAATAACATTGTCAGCTTCGCAAAATTGTTTTGTGATTATCAACTTTGTTCTGCATATAAATTTCCCTCTCTCTATATATATACATATGTATATGTTTGTATCTACTTAAAGTCAGTCGCCTGTCCATCGTACAATTTTCAATGTGGTTTCTAAAAAAAATCGAGCACTGCAAATGATATCATGAAAGCACAATTTTACTCCTTTGGGAGTTGATGGCAAAATAGATAATTAAAGTACAAAATAAAAAATTAAACAAGACATTTCAAACACAACATATCAAAGTGTATTTTTTCATGGTGTCTGTCATTGATATATGTCCGTCATCGCTTAAAGATTTGTATTGGATGCTGTTTGACAAAACGGTTGCTCTGAGTAATTGATGAATTTTATTAAATTTATAGAATTGCCATTGCAACTCGTTGAATGATATATATTTGACCACACTCGTTAGTTTGTTGTGTCTAATCATATATGTTTTTACTGTTATATGCCTCCATGGGCCAGTGATTTGTTTATTAAATATTACTTACTTACTTACTTCAGAATAAAAAAAAAAGGTAACTTGGAGTAAATGTGTCTATGTTAGGTTTCAGGACACTGTTTTAATTAAATCAAACGACCATTTTCGAGTGTCGAGTTTTTCCTTTTTTTAGGTGATACTCTCAAATTGTAATTAAACAAAAAAATGGAGAAGCCGAATGAATTAAGGATGGGACGCTAACGTAATCCACCATTTACTTTTATGTTCAAACTAAACAGATTTCTGTCGTTGCCTTTTCTAATAGTTCAAATTTATTAATGCTTACAATATTTAATATTTTATATCAATATTTAGAATTCGACAAAAAAGAGAGAAATTAGATATTTTTTTTTTCATTTCTTTGTTTTCATTATAAACATGACTTTCTATCATATGTCCTTCTCATTACAACCATGTCTCAAACAATATAAAAATAAGCTCAGAGGGCAATTAAACAAATGATTTTTACAATGGAAATAATTTCTCGATCATATGATAAGTATGTAAATATATTATTATTTATAATTACTGTACACATCGGTTTTACTTTGATGATCAGAAGATTTCTATCTAAAATTAAAATTTGATTATGTTTTATAAATTCTACATGCAATCTGTCATTAATGTATTTAATGTAATTGAAGTATGTATGTATAATTACATTTATTGATGATGTTGCGGTTTTTTTCTAAAGAAATGAGGTTTTGAAAATACTACCTGTATAAATGTTTAATAAATTTACTCACAACTTTGCTTAGCTGATTTGGCTTTTCTATTTTCATAGTAATTTGTTCTTTATCAGCTTATACACATATTTCGGTTCATGGATTTCCAAATGATTGAATTTGACCTGCACTGAAGAGACACTAAGTTGTCGAAATGACCATATGCAGAAAGTAAAGTTGACAGTAACTTCGGTAATTTGTTCTTCATTACATAGATATCGGTAGTGGAAAATTACTCTTACTGTAGGTTTAGATACTTACTCTTATTTACTTCCGGTTATAATGAAACCACTGAAGTCAAGATACCAGAGATAAGCATATACCTTAATCATTGAAAGTCTACTTCCGCAAATAGAAAATGCGATCTCAGCCAGTTTTAGAAAAATCGGACTTGAAAGACAAAACCATGGATTCCAGGATCATTTTAGCTAAATTGTAATTAAATTTGTTCGATTCATTGGCTCCATGGTTTCAGTTTTTTGCATGTGCGCATTTGGTTCAATGTTGAACTTTCTTTGCCATTTTTGGCCAAATTGTGATTAAATTTTGTTCACTTCATTTACTGGCTCAATGGTTCAAGGATTTTTGGATGTGCACATATAGCCCAAAAATAAACTAAGTTCCTCGATATGTCTACCTTGAATAATGTTCTGATCCTCCAAAGATAAGTTTTGAAGAAGAACATCTAAGACCGTTTCAAATTTGGTCAAATATGCTGAATGTATCTCCTACAGGAAAAAATAGTAATGGCGCATTACATGATACCCACCACGTTCCAAGTACCGCATTGCTTTCACAGATCTTTTAAACATTTTCTAAAGCGACCATTTAGATCAACTGAAATAACGTTTAAAGGTGAAAACCACAGATTCATTGTTGTGCCAAAGTTTGGTCCAAATTGGTTTACATGTAGTTGTTAAAAGAGTGAAAATCTTTAAATGAAAGGTTTCGAAGGAAGAGTAAGGACTTATATCATTATACGTCCTTGGGAGAGTGACAAAACGCCACTAGAGACGCTCAGTAACCTGTATCGCTCACCTGGTCCATGGCAAAGCATTTTTTTTTTGACAGTCTAAATTACCTCAATGTTAAAGGGTCTCATTATCTAGTATTGTTAATAGACTCAGTCGATATAATATGACCTAAAAAACTATGTTCCCCGATAGAGGCCATCTTGGATCTGATGTGGACTAACTGCACGCATTTCTAAATAGTAGGGTTCCCAAGGTCCAAAAAGACGCTTAGTTTTCGAGTTTGGGATAACGGAATCACACACGCCTAATCTGTGTTTTAAATGAAAGAACGACTATCAAATTTTATATTTTTAACTGTCACAGAAATTTTCTGTGGTCGCAGTTTCTTTAAATTCTCATTTTTTAAGGATACCCTATAACAGAGATCAAGATAAGGTATCTTTAAAGTTATAGTAATTAGTGGAATCCTCTTATGTGCTAATAAAAAGATATTTATATGGAAGTCTAGACCTGAAATATTTATTTGAACCATCAAGTGCAAGTTATTTTTGATTGTTTTTTGTTATTTATCGGTATTATTGTCGAGGATAATTTGAGTCTAAATTAATGACATTTTTATTGAATGCATGTTAACTATGCCTTATTTCCGAAATATTCTAATTTGAACGGAGACACCAATGCAAAATGTACATATGTTCCAAAAATCATGGATCAAATCTCGACCGTTACAGAGAAATCAACAATTTTAGTAAAACCTTAAAATTTCAGTTGATGTGCCAAACTCCCAGTAGGTAATTTGCCTTATAGTGTACAACGCGAGACAACTCTATTCATTTTTTTCTGAAAAGTACTGTAAATCAAACTTTGCTTGCATTTTGAATTTCCAAGCACGTGTTTTTATTTTCACGATTTAAATGACATTTCCATACCATTTCAGATATTAGGGTTACGTTTCAGTTGCATCGGTCTAACCAAGTTTTATATCCATATGTGTTTTTTGACGAAAATAGATTTAGTTATACCAATATATATATAAAAAAAAACGATTTATTCAGTTCGAATAAACAGTTTTATGGAGTTAGGCTTAAAATTAAATTTAATGTTTACTCTAAGGAATAGTCGTATAAAAGTTATAAATTTTCAGCAGTTCTTTATACCTGAAATAACCTCTTATATTATGGAGGTGCAAATATGGAAAAAAAAACAAACGTACCTTTAAAACAAATGTCAATTTTGAAACTTGTTAGATAAAGAAAAATCATTTTAAAAAGTAAAACACACGAACTATCCACATAAAATTCACAATGATTGTTCAAATTTTGCAGTTTTACAGATGAAATTAAGCCAAATTTAAGTAGCATCAGAATTTTCTTAATTTCAGGAACTGACCTTTGACCATTTTTCAAATAATATATGACCGTAGCCAATGACTACGACATCGTCATTTCGATGTGCCATGGTTCCCTTTTTCCAAAAATGTATAATGCAGGTGTGTGTAATTTCGGAAAAATCGTCTTTTGGGCACCCTACTAAAAGTATGCCAACTAAGAAACAATTATGACCAAGCTTGGTTCAAATAAAAAGATGTAATTTCAGAGGAAAAGATCTTTGAATGTGCTTTTTAAAAGGGTTCAATGTTAAACTTGGCTTGCCGACACATTTTTTAAAAGGGACCACCAATCAAATGTCTTATAAAGACTACGTTTGGTTCTAATTAGACCTGTGTTTTGAAAGGAGAAGATCTTTGAATGCTTTCAATTGAGTCCAATGTTAAAATATATTTTCCTAGGTGGTTGCCATCGTGGATATGACGTACTTGCCGGGCATAAATTCCAAAGAGGACCAACTCAAGACAAAGTATGGTTCCAATCGGCCAAGTAATTTCAAAGGATATCTTTGAATGTGTTACCCATAGTGTCTAATGTTAAACTAAATTCCCCGCTTGCAGCAATCTTGAATGCGGTGCAGGCACGTAACAGCTGTTGACTGGTTGAGGGATCCGTACCAATGTCATAAAACATAAAGTACCTTTTAAATAAAAATTCACGCAATGTTTGGTTTAAATCCATTCAACGCTTCTCTAGAAGATCTTATAGTATGAATTTCCCACAGGGTGCAATACCAAACCAAGTTCCCTGCTGGTGGCCATTTTAGATGAGGGATTGTCATCAAAAGTAACAATACAAGGTCCACATCTTCTGCGTTATATTAATGCCATGTTTAACTTAACCAGTCCAAAGATTCTCTTGAAGATCTTTGTTAGCATTTCCCATAGGGCCAAACATGTCCCCTGCTAGTGGCCATTTTGGATATAGTGCGAATCTGCGAATCTGCAAAGCATCTTTTTTGCAAAGTATCTTATAAGCATATTCGTGCCATGTTTGGTTCAAAGCTGTTTAACTCTTTTCTAGAAAATTTTGGTATGCATTTCACACCGGGTGCAATGTTAAACTGTACCCTGCTGGCAGCCATTTTGGACGAAGGATTGGTAGCAATCTTAATTAAAAAAACTCGGCCTGCATCTCTCATAAGTAAAATGCCTTGTTTGGCTTAAATCCATTAAAAAATTTCTAGATTCTTAAGATCTGTGTATGCATTTCCAATAGGGTCCAACATTTCAACATAATTTATTCCCCGTTGGCGGCCATTTTGGATAAAGTGCAAAGCCAAAAAAAACCTTTTTACAGGGCAATCTAAGGAGTATTATGACAAAGTTTGGTTCCAGTTTGCTCATCAGTTTCAGAGGAGAAGATCTTTCAATGTGTTTTCCCACCCATATTGTCCAATGTTAAAACTATTAAAACTATGATCCCGGCAGCTGGTTCCCATCTTCGATAAAGCGCAAATCTAAAAAAAAACGCCCTGTCAGTTTCGAACTACATCAGCACTATTGTTGTCAAGACTGGTTCCAAATGGTCTGGCAGTTTCTTTGAATGCACTTAACAGGATCAAATGTTATACTATGTGTGGCCCGCTGTCGACCCTCCTTGATGCTCGAACCTAAAAAACACCTTTTTTACAGGGGACCCTTCATGACTATTGTGGGCAAGTTTTATTCAAACTGGTCCAGCATTTTCAGAAGAGAGACGATCTATTAAAGTTTCCCATAAGGTCCAATGTTAAACTATATTCCCAGCTGGCGGTCACCATCCTGAAAAACCACCTTTTTGTAGGAGACTACCTAAAAAGACTTTTGTGGCCAAATTTTATTCAAGTAGCCTAGTAGGTTTATAGGCGAAGATTGACCCAGTAGTTTCAAAGTAGAATTAAGATCTTGGAATGTCTTTTTATGTCGAGTTCAGTATTAAACAATGTTACCCGCTAGCTGCCATCTTGGATAAAGCGTAAAACCTGAAAAAAAACAAGATGTTTTTGTGAAACACTACATATGCCCCAAAACCTCTGTGACCTTGAACTTCCATCTGAACTAAATTTTTTGGTACCTTTATGTTTCTCTTGACTAGACCTTTACACTTGCCATGTATTTAAGTCTATTTTACATAGTAGAAAAATATTTATTTCCGTGATAAAAACTCACAATTTTACCCCTTTATTATGAAATGGGTGCAGCCACTTTGGGCCTCTTGTTTATTGAAAATGGTTTCATTTGTTCAATGCATCTATTTCAACTTGCTATATGAAACCTACAGAAAAAAAACTGCATCAAGATCTGACAAAAAAATTTAAAATCATTTTTTCCGTTTGGCTCGCTTTGAGCCTCTTGTTTCTCAAAAACGGTAAATGCTACCTCAACTTCGTCAGCAGACTCCAGTTGCCCAATTTTATTAGCAATAAAATAAAGCAAACCCCGTATAAATACGGATTCTACAGCCAAATATGGGAAGACAGCCAATTTAACCCCTTTTATACCCCGCCACACGTAGTGGCGAGGTATTATCGTGTGTCCGTCCGTCCGTCTGTCCGACCGTCCGTCCGTCACCCGAAGGTTTCCGACTGATAACTTGTGAACGAAATAACATAAGGTCTTCAAACTTGGTATGTAACTTGTATACCACTAAACTCAGTCCAAGTTCGATTTCGGGTTCAAAGGTCCAAGGGGTTCTGGAGTTATGCCCCATGAAACTTTGAAATTTTGTGAATTTTGGGGTTTCCGACTGATTTCTTGTGAATGAAAAAATATATTGTCTTCAAACTTGGTATGTAACTTGTTTACCACAAAACTCAGGCCAAGTTGGATTTCAGGTTCAGAGGTTCAAAGGGTTCTGAAGTTATGCCCCTTGAAAATTAGAAATTTTGCAAATTTTAGGGTTTCTGACTGATAACTTGTGAATGAAATAACGTACTGTCTTCTAAGTTGGTATGTACAGATTTTGGACAAAAGTATTCGCCCGCTTTGATATTTTACTACTTTTTTCAAAAAAATATTTGAAAGCCATTTCTTAACCGAATTCTATGAAATTTTCAACAGAAACTCAGAATATTATGCAGTTTAATTATTTATTTTGACATACCGTAATTTTCTGACATCAAGTTTTGAAGAATAATTTATTTAAGCAAGATATTAAAAATTTAGGGTCACAATTCCCTATTGATGAAAGTAAAATTGTGATATCAAAATTTAACTTCTTGTTTAAATTTTCGATTCTTTTAAACTACCATCAAGAAATTGTTAATTAAATAAACATGGAAACTACACAACATTCTGAGTTTATTGGTGTAAATTTGATTGAAAACAGATAAGAATTGGCTTCACAATATTCTTTAAAAAAAAAAAGGATTTTTATATGAAATATATAGAGAAAAATGCAGCGTGCGAATACGTTTGTGCAAGATCTGTAAGTTGTTTATCATTAAACACAGGCCAAGTATAATTTTGGCTTCAGAAGTACACAGGGATCTAGAGTTATGTCTCTTTAAACTTTAAAATTTTGTGAAGTTTTATGAAGCGTGGCGGGGTATCATGTAATGCACCATTACTATTTTTAACCTCTGTGACTTGACCTTTGACATGACCCTTTTTTTTTGTTTATTTATATTCCTCTTGACTAGACCTATATACTTGCTAAGTATGAAATGTCTATCTTACATAGTTCAAAATTATAGCCAAGGTTAAAGTTTCGGACGCACAGACAGGACAAAAATAATATGCCCCCTGATCCTCGATCTGCCGGGGGGGCATAAAAACACCTTTTTGTAGGAGACCACCTAAAGACCTGGTTCAAAAAGCTTGGTTTGGAACTGGTTTTACAGGAGACCAAACCAAGCTTGACCACAACAGTCTTTAAAGACTATTATGGTCAAGTTTGGTTTGAAATTGGTTTTGTAGCGTCAGAGAAGACCCTTGAAAGTGTTCCCATAGGGTCCAATATTAAACTACATTTTATGTTCCCCGCTTGCTAAAGTGCGAACCTGAAACACAGTCTTTACTATATTGTGGAAAAGTTTTTTTTTTACCAATTTCTATCCAGTTACTGCCCGACCGGTGCGGAAACATTTGTTCTCCTCTTTAGACAGAAAACATGGAATTCTGTTCCCGGTGTTTTTCATCGTTATTAGAGAAACAGCTTCTGCAACTTAAACACGTTAATTATGAAATTTCTCACTTGTCGTTAAGTAAATTCAGTAGAGTGTTTCCCATGATGTCAAATGTTCCCCGCTAATAGCCATCTTTAATAAAAGGCAAACCTAAAAAAATAACATTCTTGG
>MJUU01029087.1:21332-36507 GCA_002080025.1 Modiolus philippinarum
TTGGTTTTTTTTGGGGGGTGGGGGCTGATGGAGACAAATATTGGTATCCAGCAGTAGGGGACATTCAGTGGCTTATTGAACTCCGTTTACATTTGTAACACTGCTTGGGTTTAATTGCAATCGTTTCCTATTTTTGCTTTTCATGCTTGGGAGAGATTGATTTTTTGGTTCCATAAAAATAGGTGATTCAAATATAGAAGATGGGTTTTGATATGAGTAGCTGGAATCAATTACGATCGATTGAATGGCCAAGCTTAGTTTTAACTAAAGGAATTTTAAGTTTGGAAGAAGCAGACAGAATACAAAGTGATGGTAATGTGCATCACCTTTATATCTTTGATCTAATTTAATGTTCTTATAAAGCTATTTATTATCAAACATTTTATAGTTCACAACACTATAATATGGATTAAACCTGTTTATTTCCTTAACAAGCTTTAATACACGAATCAATTGACACAATAAAGAAGCAATATTAAAAATGACAAAACTGTTGTAAATATGTCGTTATACAACTTAAACTTGAATCAAACTAAAATCAATTAGGAGAAATCATTTCTCTTGCTTTAAGAACTGCCCATTATATACCTTCGTTGTAAATATTCCTTCCATTCATCTTTTCTGTATCTTAATATTGGGGAATAGCATGGACTCCAATCTTTTTTTAACTTTGGACTTTAGGCTCTTACACTAGAGGCTCTCGAGAGCCTGTAACTTACATGGTCCAAGGCTGATAAAGGGTCTCAGTTTGTAGTATGATAATGGACCACGAGGTATTATGGCCCAATGTGTCGGATGAGATTATCTTTGTATGCATTTCCGGTAGGGTCCTCCATTGGTGGCAATCTTGGATCTTTTTGGACTTATTTTTCAAAGAGGGTCATCAAAGGACAATTGTGATCAAGTTTGGTTCCAATAGGAAAAGTAGTTTCAGAGGAGAAAATATTTAAATGTGTTTTTCAATAGGATCCACTGTTAAACTAAGTTCCCTCTATCGACCATCTTAGATATTACGCAGACTTTCAAAGACAGTCAATGAAGGACAGTTGTGACCAGGTTTGGTTCCAATTAGGCAAGTAGTTTTCAGAGGATATAATCTTTGAATGTGTTTTCCCATATAGTCAAATGTTATAGTAAGTTCCCCGTTTGCTGGCGGCCATCTTAGATTGCAGACTTGTCAGACGTATTTTAAAGAGGACCACTCAAGGACTATTATGACCAAGTCTAATTCCAATATACCGAGTAGATTCAGAGAAGATATTTGAATGTGTGTTCTAATACGTTTCAATGTTGAACTGTGTTCTGCGCTTGCAGCCGTCTTGGATCTGATGGGGACTTGACAAATTATTTTTCAAAGGGGACCAACTTAGGACAGTTCTGACTAAGTATGATTCCAATTGGCCAGGTAGTCTCATAGGAGATGATCTTTGAATGTGTTTTCAATAAGGTCAAATGTTAAGCTATATTCCCAACAGGCTGTCATCCTGGATCTGATAGGGGCTTGCCGGACACATTTATTATAATGCACCAACGAAGGACAGTTGTGGCCAAGTACGATTCCAATTGGCAAAGTAGTCTCAGAGAGAAAACCTTTGGATGTGTTTTTTCGTAAGGTCCAATATTGAATTAAGTTCCCCGCTAGCAGCACATAATTACCCTTCAGCATGACTATTCTTGAAATAAAAAATAATGTACTCCATCATATTTTATCTGATGAGCTGCCCTGCCTTTGTGCAAAATTATAAAGGGCATAACTCCAAAGCACCACCCCATCTGAATCCAAAATAGAGCTTAGCCCGGGTCTAGAGGTACGCAATATCAAATTGAAGACCTTTGTTTAATTTTGTTCACAAAGCAGAGGCTCACCTTAGCTTATATCGCTCACCTGGCAACCATCAGCTTCTGGACAAAATTTTAATATAAGTAATCAATGATACACTTGACTTCTATCTTTTATAGTTTCGGAAATAAATGACAAAAAACGTAACACTTGTAAAATTTTCGTGATTAAAGGACAATAACTCTGACATGGGTTTCCCAATTTCTGTAAAAATTGAAGAGTATATAGATCTTGTCATAGTAAACATTTTATCAATGAACACTTGACCTCTATCTTTTATAGTTTCGAAAATAAATGACTAATAAAGGGCTACGCCGAGCGCAGCATGATACGATCGCAGCATGTCGACCACTGAAATTTGAACAAGTGTTAGTTTAAAATGAATGTGGAAATTTGCTGGACAAAAAACAAAGTAGAGAAAAAAATAAAAGATTTTACATATTTTTAAAAATTGCAATTTCGGCCCCTGAAGGTGCAGTGCTTATTAATTTTTCAAATGGAATCCATTGCAAAAAACTGTATCAAAATCGGACTAAAATAATAAACTGCTGCGCCAAGAGCGCATGATACGCCCGTCCACTGTCAAGTCGAACTTTATGGCATTATTGGACCACAACAAAATTTTGATTGAAAAAAAAATCAAACAGAATATGCGCCTTACCAAAATGTAACAATTAACAAATATCAAATTAAATTTCACAAAGTCCAAGGGCCATAACTCTGTACGAAATCAACCAACCGGAGCCAAATTCCAACTTGATCTGTATCTCACCTAGATATTCTCACATGCCAAATATGAAATTAATATGTCAAGTGGTTAATGTAAAAACTCCAGAAACCTATATTTTCAAAATTTTACTAAGTCAAAGGACCATAATTCAAAATCAACCCACTGGAACCAAATTCAAACTTGATCTGTATCTCATATACAAAATATGTTCATCAATATGTCAAGTGGTTACAGAAAAAAACTCCGGAAACCTATTGATTTCAAAATTTCACTAAGTCAAAGGGCCATAACTGTACAAAATCAGCTGACCAAAACCAAATTCAAACTTGATCTGTATCTCACCTAGATATACTCAAATACCAAACATAAAATCAATATGTCAAGCGGTTACAGAAAAAAACTCCGGAAACCTATATTTTTTATAATTTCACTAAGTCCAAGGGCCATAACTCTGTACAAAATCAACCGACCGGAACCAAATTCGAACTTGATCTGTATCTCACCTAGGTATACTCGTATACCAAATATGAAATCAATACGTCAAGCGGTTACAGAAAAAAAAACTCCGGAAACCAAAAAGTTAACGGACAGACAGACAGACGGACGGACGGACGGACGAACGGACGGAGGGTATACCATAATACGTCCGTCTTTCGAAGGGTGTATAAAAAATATAATTTTTAAAAATTCGCCCCTTTTGGGCCCCTTTATCTCATGAACGGTACATGCATACTGCAGATTGGAAATTTCCTAAGGAGCACACTGAAAGAAACCTCATCAAAATCCCATAAATAATAAAGATTCTACAGCCACATATGTGAAAACACCCAATTTAACCCTTTTTGGTCCCTTTTTTAAAAACGGGTGGGCCACAATGACCAAAACTACTCGTGCTAAGGATCATTGTGTTAAAATTTCATAAGGATTGATTAGCTGGAACTAAAATTATTGACAAAAAACCAACGTGTCTACAGACGGCAACGACGACAACGACAGCACCATACCATTATACGACCGCAAAATTTTTTGCGGTCGTATAAAAACTTAAAAATTGTAAAATTTTCGTGATTAAAGGGCAATAACCCTTATATCTTTAAAATTTGAAGGATAGGTAGATCTTGTCATGACAAACATTTTATCAATTTATACTTGACCTCTATCTTCTATAGTTTTTTTGTGATTCAAGGGCAATAATTCTTACATAGGTTTCGGAATTTCTTTCAAAATTTAAGGGAAGGTAGATCTTGTTATGGCAAACATTTATCAATAAACACTTGTCCTCTATCTTTTATAGTTTTCAAATTAAAAAACTAAACTAGAGGCTCACATGAGCCTGTATCGCTCACTTGGTGACTGGTTTTATTCATTGTCACCAAAAGACCACCAAATCATACTATAATAATTCAACAGATGTTACAGTTTTAATCTTGGATGAGGTACAAACATGAAAATCTTGAGTGGTTATTCTATAATTTGTGTTTTTGTATCAAAATTTAAACAAGCAGGGGGCTCCCATATTGACTTCTTCCGGTACCTTATAAAAGGCTTCCGGTACCTTATATATTATGATTTGATTGGTCAATACTCGATATCCACATACCATATAGAAGAAATGAACTACGATGTACGCTATCAATTTACGTCGATCAAAAATATGAACATGAAGTTAGCAAAAACTATTTATTGTCCGAATTTCGAGTTTCTATTAGTAATAAATAAATAATTTAAAGAAAATAACCCTTTTTCATGAGAATGTAAATTGCATGCATACGTTAATTTTACTCCTTTCAATAACGAATGTGTACACGTGTGGATATTTTTCACGGTTAAGAAATTGTGCACGTACACTTCTTTGTTGACAAAACTTGATCCTCTATAACGTGCTACCTTGTTAATTGTAATTGTTTATTGTCATCAATTAAAACCACAGGTGAATTTGTTTCAGGTACAGTCATCTGTGACGGGTCCGTAGAGATACCGCAAAGGACCTCCTTAGTGCACTAAGAACAATAAAAGTGCACTAAGGACTTGAAAGAGTAGTCCTATTTGCACAAAGGGGGTGGCATATGAAAGCTCATGTTTTCAAATACAAGATTCTAAAATTTTTAAAATGTATCTTCATTAAATTCTGAGTTATTTGATTTTTTGTACACACGTGCCACTAATCCTTTGATCCTTGCCGTGTCACTATACGCAATCAGGTGTAACCAAATGCCAATAAACAAAATTCGATGTATTATTGATACAGGTAAGACATGACAATATAATAATGATTACCGGTGCATTACTTTTCCGGAAATTTTTCAAATGTTAATTATTACGTTTCCGCAAATTAAAAGTTTTCGTTACCGAAAATGTTCAATAGGCATGCATCGTACGTTTCCGAAACTTACCACTGGTGTATGAGTTATAGCTTCCATTGCTATTTCAGTATAATTCATTACGGTCAAAAATCGATGTTTGACATAAAAAAGATCGTCAACTTGTGTACTGGGTGGATCCATACTACTGGGATTAATTTGGATTTTCCCGCCCCTTTTCCATTTCTGGTGGCAAAGGGCCCATTTCGAACAAATGCATCTGTATTTAAATGCTCTTCAGAGGACATGATTAAAAATAACTCTTATTGATACAAAAATGTTATATCATTAGCGGTTGCGGTAGCTCTTTTTTCCGCTTTTTCATAAGATTTTGGTTGTATCGTTTAGCGGCGATGCGATGACGCTAAATGCAATGAATTGTATCATTAGCGGTTTTGTATCAATAGCTGGCGATATGGGAGATCATTAATCATATAAATTATATCATTTAGCGTTGCGCCCGCAACGCTAAATGATATTTGTATCATTAGGTGGCGTTGTATCATTAACGGTTGCTACATTGCGATTTTATTATGTATGAATATACAAAGTAAATAAGTCAATGTTTTATTTATTCCATAGTCGGAATAATGTTTGTAATGCAGTTGCGACTTTCATTCACAAAAAATATGTGTATCCAGATACTGTAACTTTCAAAGCATATTTTTTCATAAAAATCTATAAATATTTCATTTTCAAGTACAATTCATAACAATACGGTTAGTTAATACAGAATTCCCACAACAAGTTTTGTTTTTCGGCAAAAAGAGGGGCTTACGCCCCCTCTGAAATCCGCCTTTCGGATACATACATTTTATAGCTTGTCGAGTTGGTCAAATACGAGGTACATTACAAAATTTGAGCGTTTTATGAGACTAAATATTGGACGGACTAATAATATTCAACATGAAATTATATTAATATTCTCCATGTATATGTCCGAGAGTGTACAAATTTAGTCAATTAGATTTATTCCAACAATATTACAACTTTGGTCCCTATGTTAAACTATGTTCCACGCTGGCGGCCATCTTGGATGAGGTACGAATATAAAAATCACAAACATTAAAGGGGACCACCCAAGGACTATTGTGACCAAGTTTGGTTCAATTTGGCTTGGTAGTTTCAGAGGAGAAGATCTTTGGATGCGTTTCCCATAGGGTCCCTATGTTAAACTATGTTCCCCGCTAGCGGCCTTCTTGAATGAGGTATGAACATGAAAATCACAAACATTAAAGGGGACCATCTAAAGACTATTGTGACCAAGTTTGGTTCCAATTGGCTCAATAATTTAAGAGAAGATCTTTGAAAACATTTCCCATAGGGTCCTATGTTAAACTATGTACCGTGCTGGCGTGTAACATAAAATTTTGTCCTCTGTGAAATAATGTCCAAAGGACAAAATTTCATATGAAATAATGTCCAAGAACGCAATATCTTCATGAAATTTTGTCCAGGACACAATTTCATTATGAAACTAGAGGCTCACATGAGCCTGTATCGCTCACCTGACAACTGGTTTTATTCATTGTCTTCTTGGATGAGGTACGAACGTAAAAATCACAAACTTTAAAGGGGACCACCCAAGGACTACTGTGACCAAGTTTGGTTCAGTTTGACTTGGTAGTTTCAGAGAAGATCTTTAAAACATTTCCCATAGGGTCCTATGTTAAACTATGTCCCGTGCTGGCGACCATCTTGGATGAAGTACGAACATAAAAATCACAAACTTTAAAGGGGACCACCCAAAGACTTCTGTGACAAAATTTGGTCCCCATTGGCTCAGTGGTTTCAGGGGAGAAGATCTTTGAATGCATTTCCCATAGGTAATTCCCCGCTGGCGGCCATCTTGGATGAGATGCGAACCTGCTGGACATATATAGAAATTGTAGTTCTGGAAAACCTCAACACTTTCGCAATTCACATTTAACCTTTATCTCAAACAGTTTTTGAAATGGAAGTAAAAATGTTAAAAAATTGTGAAAATTCAAAGAAAAGGAGGCAATAACTCCTATATGGGTTGTCAGATTTTCTTCAAAATTGCAGGACATGTAGATCTTACTATGCTTACCATTTTTGTTATATAAACTTCACTTCTATCTTCTAGCATTTTTAATATATAAGACTAAAAGTAAAGAAAAACTGAAATTTTTACGGAAAAGGGACAATAACTCCAAGACGGGTAAACGGATATTCTTCAAAATTGCAGGGCAGGTAGATCTCATTATGTTGATCATTTTTATCTTGTCAGAATTTTGATATCTGCAATGAGTTTCGAGTAATTTGCAAAAACGGCAATTTACCCCTATGTTCTATTTTTAGTAACAGCAGCCATGTTGTTTGGTCTACCGTCATAAAAATCACAAACTTGAAAAAGCATACACTGGTGATGATTCAGATCAAGTTTGGTTAGTATTGGCCCAGTAGTTTCAGAGGAGAAGATCTTTAAATAAAAGTTAAGGAACGGACGGACGACGGACGGACGGACGCCGAGTGATGGCAAAAGCTCACATGGCCTTTGGCCAGGTGAGCTAAAAACGTCATTCGCCGTGAAAAAATGTCACCCATTTATTGTCTCGCCCGCGACGAAAGTCGCGAAAGCAAGACATAGGCGTGCAAAGTATGACGGCGACGGCGTTAACTTTTACTATAATACAAGATATTTTGAAAACCCTTTGATGTAGGAACATCATATTTGGACCAGTGGTAGTACTAATTAAGTGCTACCTGACGGACATAAAATCATGTGACCTTGACCTCAATTGCACGGTGCAGTGACCACGTTAAGTTTCTCTGATTAGATCCGTATCTCAATTACTGTAAGTGGTAGGTCAATGATATTTGGTATATAGGTTGGTGTCAGTCTGGCATATGACTTTTGTCCTTGACCTCAATTTCATGGTCTAGTGACCATGTTAAGTTTCTCTGATTAGATCCATATCTCAATAACTATAAGTGGTAGGTCAATGATATTTGGTATATAGGTTGTTCTTGAGTAGTACATGTCAGTCAGGCATATGACTTTTGTCCTTGACCTCAATTTAAGGTCTAGAGACCACGTTAAGTTTCTCTGATTAGATCCATATCTCAATAACTATAAGTGGTAGGTCGATGATATTTGGTATATAGGTTGGTCTTGAGTAGTACATATCAGTCTGGTATATGTCTTTTGTCCTTGACCTCAATTTTACGGTCCAGTGACCACGTTAACTTTCTCTGATTAGATCCATATCTCAATAACTATAAGTGGTGGGTCAATGATATTTGGTATATAGGATGATCTTGAGTAGTACATGTCAGTCTGGCATATGCCTTTTGTCCTTGACCTCAATTTCACGGTCTAGTGACCTCGTTAAGTTTCTCTGATTAGATCCATATCTCAATAACTATAAGTGGTAGGTCAATGATATTTTGTATATGGGTTGGTCTTCAGTAGTACATGTCAGTCTGGCATATGACTTTTGTCCTTGACCTCAATTTCATGCTCTAGTGACCACATTAAGTTTTCTGATTAAGTCCATTTTTCAACAACTTTAGGTGGTAGGTCAATAGTATTTAGTTTGTAAATTGGTCTTGGGTAGTACATGTCAGTCTGGCATATGACTTTTGTCCTTGACCTCAATTTTACAGTCTAGTGACCATGTTAATGTTTGTCTGATTAAGTCCATTCCTCAATAACTATAAGTGGTAGGTCCCCCATATTTGGTATATGGGTTGGTCTTGGGCAGTACATGCAAGTTTGGCATATGCATTTTGTCCTTGACCTCAATTTCATGGTCTAATGAACAAAGTTAAGTGTTTTTGATTAGAATAGTTTCTCAATTACTGTAAGTGGTACAGTAATAATATTTGGCTTGTAGGTTGCTCTTGAGTAGTACATCACTGTTTTAGCGACAAGCAGGGACGGGGGAGACATCTATTAGGGTCCACTCTTGTTAACTTTATTTCATAATAAAATTAGCCATGTACAATGATTGACACAATGTCATATTGAAATGGAGTTCACCAAATAAAATAACTTCGGAAAAATCTGTGAAATGTAATGGTTACATTGTAAATGACCACCACAAGATACATGATTGGGTTAACAAAGGGCTGATCAAATAAATTCTAGATTTTATTTTCAGTATGTAGTGGCTATCAATGGGGCATATTGTTTTATTCTTTTCCATTTGTCCTTCCTTTCATCTGTTTGCTTGTCCCAAGAGTCTACATACGGATAAAATGTTTGTATTAATAAAAGTTTTAGGTTAAAAATAGTAATGGTGCATTACATGATACCCCGCCACGTTTCACAAAATTAATCGAACTAGACCTGAGTTTTGTGGTAAACAACTTTCATACCAAGTTTGAAGACCTTGTGTTATTTCATTCACAAGTTATCTATGTCGGGAACCCTAAAATTTGCAAAATTTCTAAGTTTCAAGGGGCATAACTCCAGAACCACTTGGACCTCTGAACCCAAAATGGAACTTGACCTGAGTTTTGTTGTAAACAACTTGCATATCAAGTTTGACGACCTTATGTTATTTCGTTCACAGGTTATCAGTCGGAAACCCTAAAATTCGCAAAATTTCTAAGTTTCAAGGGGCATAACTCTAGAACCCCTTAGACCTCTGATTCCATAATCGAACTTAACTTGAGTTTTGTTGTAAACAACTTGTATACCGAGTTTGAAAACCTTGTGTTATTTCGTTTACAAGTTATCAGTCGGAAACCCTAAAATTCGCAAACTGCTTTCCAAGTTTCAAGGGCCATAACTCCAGAACCCCTTGGACTTCTGAACCCTGAACCCAAATTCGACTTGACCTGAGTTTTGTGGTAAACAACTTGCATACTAAGTTTGAAGACCTTGTATTATTTCATTAACAAGTTATCAGTCGGAAACCCTAAAATTCGCAAAATTTCTAAGTTTCAAGGGCCATAACTCCAGAACCCCTTGGACTTCTGAACCCAAATTCGACTTGACCTGAGTTTTGTGGTAAACAACTTGCATACCAAGTTTGAAGACCTTGTGTTATTTCGTTAACAAGTTATCAGTCGGAAACCCTAAAATTCGTAAAATTTCTAAGTTTCAAGGGGCATAACTCCAGAACCACTTGGACCTCTGAGTCCAAAATGAAACTTGACCTGAGTTTTGTTGTAAACAACTTGCATATCAAGTTTGAAGACCTTGTGTTATTTCGTTCACAAGTTATCAGTCGGAAACCCTAAAATTCGCAAAATTTCTAAGTTTCAAGGGGCATAACTCCAGAACCCCTTGGACCTCTGACCCCAAATTCAAACTTGACCTGAGTTTTGTTGTAAACAACTTGCATACCAAGTTTGAAGACCTTGTGTTATTTCGTTAACAAGTTATCAGTCGGAAACCCTTAAATTTCGTAAAATTTCTAAGTTTCAAGGGGCATAACTCCAGAACCACTTGGACCTCTGAACCCAAAATGAAACTTGACCTGAGTTTTGTTGTAAACAACTTGCATAGCAAGTTTGAAGACCTTGTGTTATTTCGTTCACAAGTTATCAGTCGGAAACCCTTAAATTCGCAAAATTTCAAAGTTTCAACGGCATAACTCCAGAACCCCTTGGACCTCTGAACCCAAATTCGAACTTGACCTGAGTTTTGTGGTAAACAACTTGCATACCAAGTTTGAAGACCTTGTGTTATTTCGTTAACAAGTTATCAGTCGGAAACCTTCGGGGGACGGACGGACACACGGACTGACGGACAGACACATGACTGAGGGTATCAAATAATACCTCGCCACAACGTATCTTTTGAGCAGATGATTTTATAAGCATTTTATAGCATTTTCATTTTTGTGTATTTTTACAAAAACAATATTTATTTGCTTGGCCATATTAGCCTGATTCAACTTGAATCTTTTATAAGCATCGAATGTGTTGTACAGACACAATACCACGGGGCATTCTTCATGTTCTTCACTATTTTTCTACTCATCAAATTATTGGTTTACTTTCCATTCCTTATAAATAAGTTCTTGATACTACTTTTAACATATTTATTATTATTAATTCATAAACAATCCTGTGACTTTTAAATTTAAGACACTATAATGATTTAGAACATTAGTTACATTTAATGTTCAAAATTTCATAGCATGAACTATTGTCCCCCACAAAACTTTGAATAATCTCCCTTCCATCTGGACATAATGTCTTATAGGACAAAATTACATATGGAAAAATGTCTTTTTCTGGGCAAGTTTTCACAGGCAAGGACACAATTTCATATTCTTTTTCTATAGAATTTTGTCCAAATGGAAATTATTCCAGAGGTCAAATTTTGCTTTACAGCGACCATCATAAAAATCACAAACTTTAAAGGGGACCAGCGAAGGACAATTGTATCAAAGTTTGGTTCCTATTGGCTTATAGTGGTTTCAGGAGAAAAGACCTTTGAATGTATTTCCCTTAGGGTCCCTATGTTAAAACTATATTCCATGCTGGCGACCATCATTGATGAGGTACAACCACAAAAATGGCAAACTTGAAAGGGAACCACCCGAGGACTATTGTGACAAAATTTTGTCCCGATTGGCTCAGTGATTTCAGAGGAGATCCCATAGGGTCCTATATTAAACTATGTTCCCTAGTGGCGGCCATCCTGGATGAGATGCAAACCTGCTGGGCATATGTAGAAATTGTAGTCCTTGAAAAGCTCAACACTTTTGCAGTTCACATTTAACCTCTATCTCAAACAGTTTTTTAAAATAAAGTAAAAACATTTAAAAATCATGAAAATTCAAAGAAGAAGGGGCAATAACTCCTATGTGGATCGTCAGATTTTCTTCAAAATTGCAGGACACGTAGATCTTACTATGCTGACCATTTTTGTTATCTGAACTTCACTTCTATCTTCTACCATTTTCAATATATAAGACTAAAAGAAAAAAAAAATGAATTTCACGGAAAAGGGATAATAACTCTAAGACAGATTATTGGATATTCTCCAAAAATTTACCCCGTCAGAATTTTGATATCTGTAACGATTTCAAGTAATTTGCAAAAAACGGCAACTTACCCCTATGTTCTTTTTTTTAGTAACATCGGCCATGTTGTTTGGTCTACGGACATAAAAATCACAAACTTGAAAGTGCATACCCTGGTGATGATTCAGGCCAAGTTTATTTGGTACCGGTATTGGCCAAGTAGTTTCAGAGAAGAAGATCTTTGAATAAAAGTTAACAGACGAACGGACGACGGACAGCGAGTGATGGCAAAAGCTCACATGGCCTTTGGTCAAGGGAGCTAAAAGATAACAAGAGGCTCTCAAGAGCCTGTATCGCTCACCTGGGTCTTGCAGCACTATAATTCGCAATTGATGGTCCATCTTTGGAGGTGTATGTACATAAAAATCAGAAACTTTTTACAAAATTTAATTAAAATTTTTTCAAGCAGTTTCAGAGAATATTTTTGAATGCAGTTTCCAAACTTAAGGGGCCTATGTTAATCTACGTTGCCTGCTGGCAGCTATTTAACATAAAACTTTGAAGAGGGTCACATAAGGACTATCATATCAAAATTTTACTGAAATTGTTCATGCAGTTTCAGAGAAGATCTTTTTATGCATTTCCCACTGGGTCCAATGTTAAACTAAGTTTTGCTACTGGTGGCCATGTCGGAAGACGGATCAGCACCAAAGTAACAAGTTTGGTCAATATCTCACAAGTTTCATTTATGCAATGTTTGAATTGCATCCATTCAGTGGTTTTCCATATCTTTGTATGCATTTCCCCTTAGGGTCCAATTCATTGCTGGCAGCCATGTTGGATGATGGATCAGAACTGAAGTAACAACACTTGGTCAGCTTCTCATAAGCAAAGTTTGGATTAAATCTTAGCAGTTCTCTAGAAGATCTTTTGTAAAATTAAGTTCACAGCTGGTGACACTTGGTCAGCACCTGACAGGCATCATTCATGTCATGTTTGATTTAAATCCATTCAGCAGTTCTCTAGAAGATCTTTGTGTGCGTTTCCCATAGGGTCCAATGCTGTCGGTCATGTAAGATGACAGATTGGCACCAAAGTAATAACACTTGGTCAGCACCTCATAAACATCATTCATGCTAAGTTTGGTTGAAATCCATTCAGTGGTTCTAAAGTAGAAGTTCTTTGTATGCATTTTCCCATAGGGTCCAATGTTAAAATTAAGATCCCCGCTGGCGACCATGTTGGATGATGGATCGGCACCAAAGTAACAACACCTGGTCAGCACCTCATAAGCATCATTCACGCCCAGTTTGGTTCAAATTCATTCAGTGGTTCTCAAGAAGTTCTTTGTATAAATTTTCCCATTAGGTCAAATGGTAAACTAAGTTCCCCGCTGGCAGCCATCTTGGAAGCGGTAGGAAAACTTGAATGTGTTCAATAAAATATAGTCTTTAACATGCTGAACATTTTTGCAATTTAAACTTGACCTCTATCTCAAAGCGTTTTTGAAATAAAGGACAAAAAGTAAAAAATCACGAAAAACTTGACCAATAAAGGACCACAACTCATATATGGGTACTTGGATTTTCTTCAAAATATCCATGTGGGTAGATCTTAACATGCTGGACATTTTTGCAATAAAAAATTAACCTCTATCTGTTATAGTTTTTTAATAAAAAATAAAAAAAAAACATCAAAATTTTGAAAATTTTACGGAAAAAGGGCAATAACTTTTAGATGGGTCATCGGATTTTCTTCAAAATTTCAGCATGGGTAGATCTTCTCACGCTGATCATTTTTATCCCCACGTCAGAATTTTGATATCTGTAACGGTTTTTGAGTTATTTGCCAAAAACTTTAATTTACCCCCATGTTCTATTTTTAGTAACGACAGCCATGTTGTTTGACCTAAGACATACAAAGTAACAAATTTGAAACTAGATACCCTATTGATGATTCAGTTTAAGTTTGGTTCCATTTGACTCAGTGGGTCAGAGGAGAAGATTTTTTAAATTGTCGACGGACAGAAGACGGACAACAGACGCACGGTCGACGGACACATAGTGATGGCAAAAGCTCTCATGGCCTTTTGAGCCAGGTGAGGTAAAACCCCTGAAATTGAGAAAGTACTTTGAAAGTTTTATCATAACTGGAATCCCGGCATAATATCTCACGTGAGTTATTACTATCTTTGGTACCTAACTACCGTTATATTCATGTGCAAAATATAGTGCCGTATTGTATTACTTTTTAACAGTGATTTAACGGCAGTTTATAAATCTTTTTGTACCCAATTGAATAATGAAATGTTTTTCTATATGTATATGCCAAGGAGCAATGTTTTGATTTTATTTAAGCTCTTATTTACCTGTGTCTATATTACTACGCCATTTGTTCTCACTGCTCTCACTCTAGACACTCTGCGACATTATTTGACATTGATTTACTATAGCTTCCTATTATTATCAGTCATTTGTTATATTATTCATGTTATTAAAGGTGTGTAATAAATATTACGTATTTCACAATGATTATGAATTAATACTGCCATTGTATCAAATAATTCCAGTTGAATATCTCGCATGTAAATTTAACTTCCGTGATGTTAATTTTGGAAAGAGTTGTCCCTCTTTCGATTATAGTGTGCAATTGGATATTGTTAAAAATTATGCTGACCTGTTTTACCCTGTATTTCATGGCAACTTTTGTGTTATGTACGCAATCAATGTGTGACGGATTTTATCCTACTATTTCATGTATTTGAGAATAACAAAGTAACATACCCCGGAAAACAAACCATGGTTTTTATCAAATTAATCTTCTGATTTAAAAGATGATACTAAAGAATCAGTTACCCAACATATATTTCAATAACACATCTTAGCTGGCTGTATGATGGCTACTATGGAGGGGTATTTCCGCCACCAGAGAAATTCTATGCTGTAAATTTTATCTTCTCTTTTTATTGTTTTCACTTTCCTTATCCATAATTCTGCATTTTCTATATTTTATATTATAGATTCTAGGATATTAATTTATCATATTTTATATTCTTTCTTTAAATGTTCCTATTTCATCCCGACTTCTGCAGTTTTTATATTTTATATTATTGTTTCTAAAACTCAATTTGTTATATTTTATGTTCTTTCTTTAAATGTTCCCATTTCTATGCTTTATTCGTTAAGTTCTAAATTCTTCTTTCACGACATTATATCTACCGTGTTAATTTCGAAAAATTTCATGTTTTATAATTTGAAAGAGAAAATGTTCAAAGTAAGTATTCATTGTGCATCAT
>MJUU01029089.1:0-12913 GCA_002080025.1 Modiolus philippinarum
ATCAATGCAATACAGGTCATTATCGATTTTCATTGTGGTTGGCTTTTGTCTCAATTATTGGATTTCGCAAAACTCTAAAAATTTTATTGTTTCCGGATGATAACATCGGCTTGCTGTGATGTAAAGTTTTTATATTTTGGGACAATGTTACACTTCATATAATAATTATACTATAACTAACCCGAGATTCTGATTATCGCAAAATATTCAACGAATGATCGAACAACACAGTAATTCACGAATGCGCGCAGCGCATGAGTGAATTACAGTGTTTTTCGATCATGAGTTGAATATTTTCGATAATCTGAATCTAGGATTAGTTATTGTTTTTATTATATAGACCAGTTCTCTCATATTTAATAGTTTAATTTAAGATTCTTTTCATGAACTACGTTTTCCATGTTAATCCGCTGAGACGTTTACTTAACAACAACGTTGACGACGTCTATTGTGACGTCACTTCCTAGAGTGAAATTATGGAAAATAATTTCACAGTTAATTATCACTTTTATTTCACTGAGAAATTTCAATCTTTCACCGTCCACTATATAATAAAATAATTTATTTTTCATGGTGATCGTTTTTTGTGGTTCACAGATTACACAAAATCTGCTATTGTTTCCAGAAGATAGCTTGAGTTGCTTAATACTTTGGGAAAATGTTACTTTCCATGAAATTCAGATCAAGTTCAACTTTCCCTATGGTGCATTTTTGTGTTCACTCGTAGTTTTTGGCCTTCAATTACTGAAAATATGTGAATTGAATTGTTTCCAGATGATAACTTGAGTTTTCGTTGAGGTAAAGATTAATTATTGTGTGAGCATGTACTGCTTAAAACAAGAAGTGTCAACTTTCATCGGTAAAGTTTCATTTTCTGTAACCTATTGATTAGGCCTTGTCAAACAAAACATTTTATTTAGGTTCCTGTGGTGACTGAAAATGTCAAGGAGCCGGGATAGCTTTTGTAATCAGCAGATCACATTTTTCAAGGTTCTTAACGTTTTCAGATATTCATTTGATATCAGGTACCATTTTTAGCATGGCAAGTTACAGATCAATAGAATTTTGTTGTTTTTTGTCGTGGATAAGATGTTTACACGACAGCAATCTTCTACACAACTATTTCTTTATTTGCCCATATGGACAAACCAATAAAATTCTGTGTTTGTTCAGAAATTAGAGGAAAAGACTAAAAACGATGTTACAACAAGTAGAAACACTACATGCATCTAAAATAAATATATCTGTTTCGTTTTGTATTATAATAGTTTTCATTATTGATAGACTTTAATGGTATTATGAGTTTTCAGGTAAGGGTACTCTCTAAAATTTGATCATTGTTTTTATCCAGTTTTTCATATAAAGAGAACTATCTAGCACAGCTAATCATAAAAAATAAAAATAATACTATGGAAAACACAATTTATATGCGTACATATTATCTATACAGCAAGCTGTTTAGGGAAATGTTTACAAATATACATTTTCACAGTGCTGAATATATCCTCCTGTTCCAGTGGTATTAGATGTAACAGGACTTTCCATCAGATTTGGATTTGTTTGTACATATGTTTTCAGATCTTCCTCTTATCTTCATCATGTTTCAATAGCTAAATTTCAGTTGAGTAGAAGTTAAGCTCAGAGATGATCTTCGTGATTGTTATGGTCACTATACAATTATAGTAGCAGAACATAGATGATCATGTTGCCAATAGTGGATTTTTATTTTAGAGTTTCTCTGATATTTTAACTTTTCATTGTAGACATACATTGTACTGGTCATATTTACTTCTTTGAACAGAATTTGGTACTGGATACGAAATGGAAACATGGAGTCCTGCATTTATCACAGTTCGCGGATGCACTCCTCCAGAGGATGGACCTGTTGAAAATACTAAAATCACATTCATTGTCAATGATTCTTGGATTTCTCTCAAACATGATGTTTATCAATCAGTACTTTACCCCGTATGGTCACCGGTAGGAATGTTGTTTACTAGTGGACACAGTGAAAACATGATTGAAAGATTTTCTCCTCTTGTTACCCTCTCCTCTAAAATTAGTTGGTCAATAATAACTAAGTGTTTACTAGTGGACAAGGTGGAAACACATTCAAGATTTTCTCCTCTTGCTACCCTCTCCTCTAAAATTAGTCGGACAATAACAGCCAACCTTAGTGTTTACTAGTGGACACAGTGGAAACAAATTTTAAGATTTTCTCCTCTTGTTACCCTCTCCTCTAAAATTAGTCGGTCAATAATAGCCAAACTTAATGTTTACAAGTGGACACAGTGGAAACACATTTAAGATTTTCTCCTCTTGTTACCCTCTACTCTAAAATTAGTTGGACAATGATAAGCAAACTTAGTCATCATTAATCGCAGTGTCAAAATGTGCAATACAGACCTTCACCTCAGCTTAGATTGCGTTCAAAGGAAAGCACATTAGATGTTTTGACAATAGTTCCCCTGATAAATAAGCTTTTACATATTGCTGATATCAATACAGCTGGGAATATGGTTTTGTAGATTTTTGTTTAAAATCGTTATATGGCAACTTCAGAACTAAGCTTAATTAATTGTCGTTCGGAAGGTAAAATACTTATAGAATCGTAACAAAAAATTGGTTTTGGTTTTAGTCCTCTCCGTATGGGCACACATGTTATTTACAGCCATGTTCGACTGCTTGTATGTCAGAAAACATACAAATGTGGCATATATTAATTTTATCCCGAGGAAGAGACGGTCACGGAATACAAGTTCCAGCATAAACAGATAAATTATAAAAGAATATGTTTTCCAACGGAAAAAACGTTATATAATAATGTTCCAAAGGGAAAAGATATTATGCCGATGTTTATAATTCTATAAAATTTTATAAAGAAGTTTCTGTTAGGTGGAACAAATCGATACGTTAATAATAGTGTTGAAATATGAACGATAATGTGCTGGTTAGGTGAGCTGCAAAGCTAGAATATATGGTCGAGTGGTCTAGAGAGCTAGACATACAATGTAGTGCAGGCGGTGTTGCCATAGTTGACAACAAAGCAGGGCTTCAAATACAGCCGAAGACCTTGCTGGATTTTCCGATGTTAACAGATTTAAAAAGATGATTTTCATCACTGTTGGCATTTGGAATCATATATTCTACCGTTGCAGCTCACCCCTTCAACACATTATCATTCATATTATATAGAGCTGTGTGCAACACTATTATCTATATACCTTATGTATCTTACCTGTTGCAATCTCATCCTTGTTCTATCTATTTCCTACCCACCTTATGCTCATCGTGTATTATGTTACAACTCTAGATTTCCTACAAAGATGATTGACCCGATTACCGAAAGCTATATTTTTATATAACCTAGGTGTCGAATGCTAGGGCGCTGGACTTAGTGCAGGTGGTGTAACCATAGATGACAACCATGCAGGGGTTCAAATCCATCCGAAGACCTTGCTGGATTTTCCGATTTAACATGTTTTAAAAGATGATTTTCATCACTGTTGGCATTAGGAATCATATATTCTGCATTTGAAGCTCGCCTTACCAACACATTATTATTATTCGTTAACAAGACCACATTGCATGATTTTCAACAACATTTGATCATATTCTGGAAATGGCCCAACAAAGGAAATGCTAAATGACCACGCTATTTTAGTGACAACGAACCTTTAACGATGCCTTTTAAATATGATGTTTGGCATGTCCGCATCTCATTCAAGATAGCCAACAGTGGGGAACAAATTTTGAATTTTGACATTATGGATTATAGATTAAAAGACCAATGCCAGGTCAGTTAGAAGAATAAAGTCGCAATGCCTTAGTTGGTCCTTTTCAAAATAAGCAAATAGCAAATCCCAATATTATCCAAGATGGCAAAACTTAGTCCCAAATGGTCCTCAGAAGGACTCCATTAAAAACACCATTACAGAGAGCATCTATGGTTCTTTGGGAAATAGAAGTAAAGACATCTTCTTTCCTGAATGCATAGCCAATACACACTAAGTAACAATAGACCTCAGACGAGTTATTTTTAAATGTTGACAAAGATTTCAGCATTTCATCCATGATAACCGCTATTTGCAAACCTTGAACCTCATTAAAATATCTTATCTGAAAGTACATGAGTAACTTTATTCAAATAGTGTGACAACTGTTTTCAATGGCGTCCTTTAAAAATAGCATCTGGCAGATCTACTCCCCATAGTTCACTTAAGACAGAATATCAGATCACGACTACACAATTTCACAGTCAAACTTCTATGAAAATATAATATATAAATACAGGATATAAATACAGCATTGTTGTTAAATCTTTACTTCTGGTTTTTGTTGGCAAAGATATTGTTAAGCTCCTAAATGCTTTACACCGTAACTAAATAAAAAAAATTCATATTGGCAGTATTTGACATTGCACAATATCATGTTCTTCTTTCATAATTGATGATATTGTTATACGAAATTTATTTAGAAGTATTTCAATTGAAGTTTTAATATGTAAGAAGGCTTGATATCATTGTCAACGGAAATTATGCCCTTAACTAGCTGTCAGTAACTGCGAGCATTTGTCAGGATAGTACCCATGCGTATTGTCTTCATGTTTTATGTACTTCATTGTAAGGGTACTCGTCTTGATAAGTTGATTCTTTTTTCTAGTATGATTTTATTGTGAGTCTTTTGTGTATTTTTTTAGTCATTAACCACACATAGGTGGAGGGTTTGGATCCAGGAAAACGAGTTTAACCCCACTGCAATTTTTTACGCCAAGTCAGGAATATGTTGGTCATTGGCTTGTCATTGTCTTTTTATAAAATTTTAGTATCTTGATATTCGGGTTATTGAATGATTTGTTTCCATTGATTTATTCACTTTTGTTTTACTTTTCGGGGGCCATTTAGGGCTTGATATATGATGTGAGGTTCCTCACGGTGTTGAACGGTGACCCTTGGAACTTTGTTTTGGGTCGTTTTAACCTGGAGATGGGATGTTGTCTCCTTTACATTTACAACATTTCCTTTCTTTTTTTTACAAGAGGAGAAATGTTTCAATAGAGGACTCAGATGAAAAAAAGAAATTATTGTCAAATAAGCAGTGCATGAGTGGCGGACCTGAAAAGGCAGGACACTGTTTAATTCACCACACCAAAGCCTCCGATCAAATACAAAAGCCGATAACACACTGGCGAAAAAAAAAATCAATATACACGCGATATAAACGGAATAAAAAGTTGCAGCCAAGCATGAAGTAGATGAGTGATGGACTTGAACAGGGAAGACACGATACAACTCCAAATACAAAGCTTCAGACTAATTATCAAATTATTACTTCATACACAAACTGAAAAATATTTGACAACAAAAGAAATCAAAACATATAGATATCGCCAAACAGGAAGTAGATAAGTGACAAACTTGTAAAGGGGAGACACGGTACAACTCCCATAAAAGCTTCAATTAAAATATCGAATCATACTGAGACTGAGCCTGTATCGCTCACCTGACAAAATGCTTCTATGCCATGCATGACCAAAAATGAGGGTTTTTTTACCAATGTCGTCTAATATTTAGCTATAACCCAACTGAAATGCAAAGGACTTTGAAGCCATTTAGTTAAATTTGCTTGAATATTTTCAGAAAAGATGATGAAAAGGATGGTTTTCTAATACAGGGCTCCAATGTTAATCTATCTTCTACACTGGAGGTCATGCATCATTCCTGTGAGCTTTGGTTGAATTTGCTACAACGGTTTCAGACAAGAAGATGAAAACAGGATTTTTCCCCAGGGTCAAATGTAAAACTATGTCCCATGCTGACAGCCATGTATTTTATCAGATCTGAGGGAAATGAGCAGTCTTTGTAAAGGACCTTTGGTACATTATTCCTGTAAAGTTTGGTTGCATTTAGTTCAATAGTTTCTGAGGAGAAGATGAAAATGTGATTTGTAAAAGACCTTCAATACATTGTTCTTATAAAGTTTGGTTCAATTTGCTTCAATGGTTTCAAAAGAGAAGATGAAAGTGTAATTTTCTGATAGGGTCCGATGTTAAACAATGTTCCTTGCTGGCGGCCATGTTTTTTATCGGATCCAAACGAAATGTGCAATTTTTGTTGAGGACCTTTATTACATTATTCCTGTTACGCTTGGTTTAATTTGATTCAGTGCTTTCAGAGGAGAAGATGAAAATTGTGATTTTTCCAATAGGGTAAACTGTTAAACCTAAATTCCGCGCTGACGGCCATGTTTTTAATCAGATCGGAACGAAATGAGCAATCTTTGTAAGGACCTTCCATACATCAATCCTGTAAAGTTTGGTTGAATTTGCTTCAGTGGTTTCAGAGGAGAAGATGAAAATGTGATTTTCCCATAAGATCCAATGTTAAACTATGTTCCGTGCTGGCGGCTATGTTTTTATCGGATCCAAACGATATGAGCAATCTTTGTAAAAGACCTTCCATACATTATTCCAGTAAAGTTTGGTTGAATTTGCTTCAGTGGTTTCAGAGGAGAAGATGAAAATGTGATTTTTCCCATAGGGTAAAATGTTGAACCTAAATTCCGCGCTGGCGACCATGTTTGTCATCTGATCTGAACGAAATGAGCAATCTTTTTAAAGGACCTTCCATACATCATTCTTGTAAAGTTTGGTTGAATTTGCTTCAAAGGTTTCTGAGGAGAAGATTAAAATGTGAAAAGTTAACGGACAGACGATCGGACGACGGACGACAGACGCCAAGTGATGACAAAAGCTCACACTGACCCTTTGGATCAGGTGAGCTAAAACAAGTTACATGTATTTGAAAACCAGAAGTAGATAAGTGGTGGATATGAAAAGGTGAGATTAGGTACAACTCGCCATAACATCGCCAAATATCGAACCATTGCAACAAACCCTTGCTTAGAACTTTCACTATGTGGATACAGTGAAAAAAATGTATCGGTAAAACAGAAAGTAGATGAGTGATGACGAACATCAAAAGGGGAGACACGGTAAAACTGACCAAATCGAAGCTTAAGTCAACGTACAAACACAAACCGAGGAATCCTGGGCGAAAATTTTAATATATGGCTAAAACGGGGAAAGAATGTTCTTATTGAAAAGGGGAGACACGTTAATAGCTCAAATCATCAGTGCATACACATGACGAGGAATCCTTCGCAAAAGACTTTACGGACAGACAGACAATTGTAAAACGGTATTTGTTTTTAAAAATTATAGGCAATTGAAAAAACAAAAATTCATAGTAATTGATAAATTAGAAAATTGACAAATCTGAATATTACGAAATATCAAAATAAAAATATTGTGAAAAATAATAAAACTTCATTCCAGTCTATAAGCATAATGGAAAATCCTCGTTTGTTCATAGTTATCACATTACTTGATATTAATTATCACATGATCAAATAACACGTGATTTATTTATTTATTTATATGTAAATGATATAAATATAGGTTTAATTTCAGATTATCAATTGGAAACAGAAAGCTTTAGACTGTAAGTTGTATTATAGAATTTTTTTTATTTTGTACCAGAAGGGCATGGCCGTGTGTTGTCCACTCTACATTTCCTATTCGAACCTTGTCCTTTTAATATGAGTTTATTCGATTTTACACAAAACTATATGTGTTGTATCGCCTGCATTTAAAAGTATAGGATAAATTTTCAAATACCAGCAACAAAAATCATAAATCCAGAATACATGGCAATATATATAGGGATCACATATAAACAGACAACGTAAATGACGAAACAAACAGAATAATAATGCACTAACCGTGAACCCCTCAAAAACATGGTTTCATAAGGTGCTCCGGGCTGGAAGGCATGACATGCTTCACCTGTCACACTGTAAGTGAAAAGTCCGATGAAATAGCGATGGTTTCATCTAGCTGGTTTTAAGAAGTATCTAGATGCATTGAAAAACCATCTAGATATTTACTTAAATCATCAAGATGCATTGAAAAACTATCTAGATATTTACTTGAATCATCTAGATGCATTGAAAAACCATCTAGATATTTACTTGAATCATCTAGATGCATTAAGTTTTATCTAGATGCATTTTCGAACATATTGGTGAAAATATACAGTAAAACGCATCTAGATACTTTTCAAAAGCATCTAGATGGAAAATTTTCAGTAATAACCAATCAGCTGCGATTTTACTTTCCGGAAGATCATGATAATACTCTCTCACGAGAGTGAAATATTGCACGTGAAGTTTAACAATGGTGGTACTTGGAAGATATCAACAGTTGATGCGTAGGAGTATTAACAGAATTCGGGATAGACAAGACAACACAACAAAAGAAGAGGACGATTTCGTTTCTGGGTAATAGAGTGGTTCTACTTGAAAGTAATTTAAAGAGCTCAGCTGAGAGTTACATCATTGGCATAGTTGCCTCCACCTGCCATTTTGTTACCAATCTCGCGTAGGATGTGAACGCCAAAGATGTTATTTGTTAAACAATATTTGATAGGCTATTCAGATCGTTATCATCATCTAAATGTTTTTGCATTGAATGTAAATTATATAGATTGTTTGATATGTATCTAGATAAAATTCCATCTAGATGAAAATACAAAATATCTAGAAGAAATGTTATTTTATTTAGATGCTTTTAACAAGTATCTAGATGCTTAACACAACTATCTAGATGCATTTAAAATTCATCTAGCTAGAAATAGGATCTAGATGAAACCATTGCAATTTTGACAAGAATCGCCACTGATACTAAACTGCTTGGTAATTTTCAACCAAACTTTGTAGGAATGATTTAGTATACATAAAAAATCTCTTTCATCCCCCGTTTCATTTGATTCGTTAATTTGAAATGAAATTAATGTCTTTTTCCTTGTTTGTTAAAATATTTTTTTTCTATTTGTTCTTGGTATGAAGGACAATATATAATAAGATATTGTTATATCTTTGCAATGGTTAAGATAACTTTTTTTCGACTGGAATTTTAAGTTTTAAATATGCCTGTTTAAAATACTACAGAATTTGCATTATCTTTTTTTGTTTATATGGAACTAATTTATTTTTATAAATTGAATTTTAGGTATTTTTTTATCGAAAGATGCACAAATATTACTGCATAAGGGACCGACCATTTAACCTGAAGGGGGGTTATGGTTTTTTTTCTAGACAGAAAAGTTTTTTTGGGCAGAAAGCCTCATTCAGAATTTTTTTTTCATCATTTTGGCAGCCAAAATATTTTTTTCACATAAAATCAGATCCAAAATATTTTTTTAGAAAAAAAAAAACCATAGCCCCCCCCCCCTTCAAGTTAAGTGGTCGGTCCCTAATCCAATGTGAATTTATTTTGTGTAAAATGTCATTTTTAATGTTATATGCAATTCACACAAGAAAGTAGTTTCTTAAGTATTGTAACACATACAAAAGATATCACTCTCTTTCCATGTATATACATAGAATTATTTATCACACAAATACCCTGATAGTTAACTGATTTACCAATATAAATAACTAGGTTATATAATGTAGGTTATCCCCTTAACTAAATTTATGTTGATAATATTAATTGCATTTTATGTAAATGTTTTACAGAAATTGACGCAATTTTTATCACGAAAAATTTGTTAAGAAATTGAAATAATGAAAATTATTATTCATGTCGGAAAAGACAGCTAGAAAATGCAACTTGCATAACAAGAATTGTCTCAAATGTATTATTGTGACAAGGTAATTAAGCCTTGCCTATGTTATGTTGAAAATATTGCTGTGTAGTTTATCAAAATTTTAGTTTAATATATTTCACGTATTTTAGCACCATTACACCTACATGGTAATAGCAATGATTTTTTTTAAATATCTGCACTTTGTCAGTATATTTATACCCCTCGCAAACAAAGTTAAAACTTCTTATAAGCGCAATTAATTCTTCCTATACCACTTGAAGGATTTTAATGAAACTTTACACAACAGAAGGACACTATGAGGAAATGTGAATGAAGGAATATAAGTATTTTCCTAAGCCAGGATTGGGAGATAATTTTACTTTGATTTATCGTTGATTCCTTCTACACCGAATACATTGTAAGCGCTACTCGTCTTATACCACTCGAAAGATTTTGAAACAAAGGAAGGAAACCCAATAGAGGTGTGCATGCAGGATTTTTTTTCTGACGCCATTAACGGGATAATTTTCTCTTGATTTTTCATTGATTCCTTTTGTCATTTTTTTTTTGGACTGAAAACTGATTTTCAGAGAAATAATTAGGGCCCCGTATCGAGATGCGGGTGCCCTATTGTTTCCACTTTGTCCGTCAAGGATTTCTTGGTTTGAAAAACTGGGAATGATTTGAAAGTCTGAAGCTTGAAAATGATTTTTACTATAAACCAAATTTTCGTCAACGATTGTTTTACTTGTGTAATTGGGAATGATTTGAAATTTGTTCTAAAGCTTTGGAATGATTAGTTGTATTGTGTAAGCTATTTAAGTTTGTTGGGCATACACTTCCTGTTTGCTAATAGTTTATTTTTTTTTAATACAAACCAAATTTTTGTCATGGATTTGTTTAACGTCTATCCGTGGGAATAATTTGATAATTCATATGAGACAAAGAAATGATATGAATTGGTAAAATCACTGTCTGCAGCAAACTACTGTATCAACACATTAGTGCGTCAAACAGAATCTTAATCCACACTTATTTCAATTAAGCTTTTGCCCCGAATTTCAGATTGAAATTGCGGGGCACTTTCGACAACGCCAGTTTCGAAATGGTCTAGTAAAGATATTGTGAAATTGAATCATTAATTTGTGCATCCATCCAAGTGCATATTTTGTACAAATGAATACTGTGATTTGGTTTGATTTTGACAGAACATTTTCATATGAACCCTAATTTCTTGAAAATGATACAAAGTGTTATATCAATACTTGTACTGTTTCCACACTTGTATTATGTCCACCCACACACCAGTTTGCACTTTCCATGAATGATCGTGTCTGGGGTATTAAATGGCTGCAATTCGGCGACATCTCTTGTTAAAATACATGAACAGAAGCCAAAAACAAAAAAGTTCTAAGTCAATTGTCACATAAATAAGCGAAACATATAAAACAACTTAAAATTACTACGGATCATGTTATATGGGACCTTCTAAGTACCAAATATCACTTTTTAAAGACTACTCAATGAAATTTGATTACATTATAATCAATCCAGTTGAGAACGAGTGCGAACAAATTGACAACCAGCTTAGATATATTTAGTTAACTCATTTTTCAGTTAAACATGGTTCATGGTGGAGGAGTCTGTTCAGGAGGAGGTGGTGGCTTTAGTGGTGGTGGTAGTGCTTTCAGTGGAGCTGTATTCAGTACTCATTATCACCATTCCAGCCGAACAGGAAGTGGAGGCTCTAGTGATTGCTCAGACTGTTCATGTTCTCCATGTAAATCTTTTTGTCTTGCAGTAACTTGCATTTCCTTGAAACCACGAACGCGAATATTTGTGGTTTGGTTTTTAGTGATATTTCTAAGTTTAACAATTGGACTTAGCATTGGATTGGGAACCTACGGAAAGCAGTATGTGGACACATCTTCAAGTGATATCAGACAAATATCTGACGGAATATCTCCAAAAATGTGTTCCGGTGTTAGAGTTCTAAGTCCAAATTATCCGATCAGCGTTTTTCTGTTACCTGATGAACCAGTCGTTAATAGCGGAAATGTCACTACGCATGTCTATCAGAAATATGCCAAACTTAAGAGTAATGAGTATGAATACTGGGGATATTACCTCCTTGAGAAGTCCTATGTGAGGCTATCCGTGTGTTCGGCGGATGATATTGACTATTATCTTATAAAAGGAAAGAAGAACTTAAAGAAATGGAAGGGCGATAACTACTGTACTTCCTGTTATGAAGTACGCCGGAGCACATATGACTGCTTCTTTGGAAAACAAAATATTACACACCATATTACAACATCCGACGAATACTATTTCGTTTGGGCAAATCATCGTTATTTCGACACGAGTGTGACAGCAGTCTTTAACCTTTACCGGACTTCGTATGATTTATCTAAAGTCCTCCATTCCTATATAAACACATTTGACAGTGAAGTTGTTTATGCAAATGACGACACAGATCAGAGTGTGGTAGTACGCATGCCCGATGTAGATATTGATAACATCGAAATCTCCTCGACATGTGCGAGAAAAAATGAAGTATTTGTTGGGATTTTCTTCATCATGCCGCTTGGAATAGGCGTTGTTTTAACAGTTCTAATTTACTTTGTTTGCATGAGAAATAAGACAAAAACTAGCCACAGTCGTATGGAAAGCCAACAAGAAAACAGAGCATTTACGGAAAACGCATCATTACAACAACAGCATTTGAAAAGTGCAAAATCGCCGCCATCTTATTATGGAAATGACGCACCACCTTCTTATCAAGAAATAACTCGACAACCCAAACATTAGTCTATTATGTTAATAGTTAGACGCTGATCTTTTTTGTTCATTGCATAAGTTAATTTTGTGAAATAAAACTAATGCTCATGTTAACTTTTTTACCTCGATCTACTTTAAAATACAAAAATATCCAAATTGCATAAGAAACATTAAATTTAGCTATGCTGTACACGTGTTTCAATGAGTAACCTCTCATCAATACCATTAGAATCAAATAATATGGAAAGTCATAACTCAAAAATAGTAAAAAAAGAAGTACTCATTATCAAAAATCCAAAGCAGTACACGGAATGAAAGGGCGACTTCAAATGAATATTTTATGCTTTTTAGTTCGCCTCAGCGAAGTTGAGGGGGACTATTGGAGTACCCCCGGCGTCCTCGTCCGCGTCCGCGTCTACGTCTACGTCCGCGTCCGCATTTGGGCATATATCTCTGCAACTATGAAGGGTAGGGTCATCAAA